>VZRN01000427.1:213112-258160 GCA_013397935.1 Dasyornis broadbenti
AAAAAAAGGGCGACAAATTAATCAAAATGAAATTTAGTAACCTCATTTGAAAAAAAAAAAAAAAAAATCAATTTCTTGCAAGAACACTAAAACATATTGGTGCAGAATGAACAGATGTGTACCTGTGGCTAATTAGGGCATTGTATTATGGCCCCTACAGGTATCCTAGAGCTGTGGCTGGTGAATCACTGTGGTCAGTGAAACCTAATGCTGCCAGAAATAGTTTTCCATTAGCTAAATGTCTCTTTGATGATGAAGGTTATTGGGACCTGAGGTAGCACCAGGTATCACTGATAGCAGCTTTAGATCTATTCTAGATTGATTTTCATTTGTATCTTTTCAATTTCCCAATGGAAGAACCAAAGACATTACTGGCTTGCAAAAACAGTACTTGCTTTTCAGTAACCTGCTCAGAATACAGGATCTATTTAATTCTTAAATTTGCGAGAATTGCAGTGATCTTGCTGAATTTTGTATTCTGTATAGGGATAGCAGATTGATAAAAGCCTTTCTGTAGATCTATGCCACTGGCTAAAAGGAAGAAGCCTGATTTTGTAAAATTTCTTCTTGCTTCCTTTCAAATTTGCTGTAGTAGCATTACCTTACAAAGGCACATAAGTGTGTTTATGAAGCTTTTGAGGCTGGTTTTTTTTTTTTTTAAGTTGGTCTTAAAATCTCTAATGCTATTTAAATATCTTTGATGTCTTGAAGTTAATTAAAAACCCTTCCTTATTAGGGATTTGTTTGTTTGTTTGTTTATAATGTGCCTGTGGTCAATAAAGCAAAAAATGCTGAAGATAGAGAGTGAGTATAACAAAGTGGTAGACTCTAATGTGCACGTGATGCTTTTTGTCTTCTGACCTCTGTACAAACCATAAAACCTCAGCACACCATGCAGTGTTGGTTGTAAGAGCTTTCCTAAGTGAAGGAAGTCAAGCAGAGAGGTTGAGTTGAACAAAACTGTAGAGGAAATGGGTGCTCGTACCAAGGGCAGAACTGCACTGGTAGGTTTTGGCTTTTGCTTTGAGAAGGGTGCTGTTTTGGGGGGAGTTTAACTCTCCTGGCTTTTTTTGCACCTCGCAAAGAAACATACTGCACCTCAGCAGGTCTGACAGATAGAGTTACATGTGACAAGTAAGTTCTGCTCACTGCAATTTTGTGGCATTACTTTGCATCTGTTTTGAATTCACCATAAATAACTGAGTTTTCCCAAAAGAAAATATGTCCTTCACCTTTTCCTTATGCAACTGGAGAAGGAGCAGGCACTGGGAAGGTGCCCAATCCATGTGGAAACTGCAGTGGGAAGATTTCCCTGCATGAGGGGTCTGGGCAATTGCAGGAGAAGATGCATCATCTTTGTCTTCTGTAACCTAGACATGTAGAAGGGGAAAAAAAAAAAGAAAAGAAGAAAATTAAGCAGAGTGGCTGTATGAGCAGCATGGTAAATGTATGTTAATATTTCTCTGAATTCAGATAGTCTGCAAGTGGGCGGCTGTTCTGGATAGATTTGAGAAAAAGCCACTATATCGAAGCTCTTCTAGCTACTCTGATGCTGTGGCCTACTTACAGTTTAAGAGGAGAATTTCATGCCACTGCAGACAGTTAGCTCTCTGCACAAAGCCCACTCGTTTGGGAATTGTGTGGGAAGGTGTGTGCATTACCGTCTCCTACATATGTCAGATTGTACAGAAATTACTGTGCATGATTTGCTGTCACCACACCTGGTGTGGTGTCGTCATCCCTAAGGCTGCTTCACTCTTCTAAAAGCTGGAATGTTCAAAAAGATAAAAATGCTTCCAAATGTAAAAGAATATTAATCGTGGGGAATGCAGCTGAAACTTTATATAACCCAATTGCTTAATTTAAAACCTGTTTTCTGACCTAGCTCATAATTTTGAATATTGTAGATCAGCAAAGAAAATAACCAGATTTGGATTTATTAATCTATGCTGATGCATTTCTTTGTTCTTTTGTATAATACACAGATTTATTATCTGAAACTGTAAATCAGATTAGTTGTGTTAATGCATACTTATGCAAAGTACAAAGGCAAATATTCTTTGTCCCGCTAAAATAATGTTCTGTTAAATGAATCTAACTAAGCTAATTGACATTTTAGTAAAATGTTTGGAAGTGGATTTATCAAGTAGCAAACATAATGGCATACTCTTATTACCCTGAGTAACCAGTAAAAGTAAGACAGGTGCAAAGAATCAGATTTCTGCAAGATGTTTGGAGAAGCTTGCTTTATTTTGGGCTTTTCTAAGACTCTGTTTTGTTGTTATACAGACCCTGGATTCCAAAACTTGCTGAAATACATCCAGAAAATAAATTGATGTTGGTTTTGTCTTCTGTGGTGATAAAATGATCCTCTGTTCATTCAGTCCCAAAACCAATGTGACTGCAGGAAAGGAATGGCGGCAAAGGGGAGATAAGGCTGTGTATATAAACATAACTTGATCTCACTCTTTTATTACTGAAATGCCTGATACCTATGGAGTTGGGTTCTAACATTGCCATTGATGGTGGTGTTTTATTTGGTGTCTTTTTTTTTAAAGCTCTTTAAGCAGGAATTCTAACATATACTTCTGCAAGACCTCTTAAAACCATCCCCGTGTTTTCAAAATTATTTCCGTTCTTGTATTCTATTTTGTACAGAAAAAAATGTAACGCTAAATCATGTTTTCACTGTATAGGCAACAGAGTCAAACAGATGCACTTTTCCATAATCAGCACAAATCAAACTATCCAGTTTCCAAAGCCACATAGGATTTCAGGTGCTGTTCTGCATTTAAACTTATGTGCTGCCTAAGGGATAAATGGAAGCATGGGAGCAGGCTGTTTATGGTAGCCATATTACTACATATATTTTAAATAAAGTCTGACAAAGTTGAAGTAGGGGGATTTTACATGGAATTCAGTGAGGGACAGCAACGTTTCAAAAAATTTATTATGTGTCCCCATTTCCCTTTGCATTTGTCACTTTGACATCTGTGCAGCTTACATGCCTCAACAGTCTCAAAAATGTGGAAACTGAGATGTAGAAGATCTGCCTGGTTTGCCCTAGGATAAGCCCACAGCAGCTCCAGGTCACAAACCATATCCTCTTATCAATCTGTTACTTCTGTGCAGTTGTTGGGCCTGTGAATTGCAAATTGGCTGATACACGCACGAGATTGTAATAGCACACAGGTGCTCAATGGCTATAACATTTTAGATATGTCTCAGTTCCCCCAAGCCTCATGGATCTTGTTTTCCAAATCCTACACCAATGTGGAATGTAGGATTCCAGGTACATTTTCAGCGATGCATTTTGAATGTTTCTCTATAAGATCTGTGCTGAATGATGGTTTTAGACACCATTTATATGGAGACCGGCTTTTCCATTCTACTTGTGTAAGGTGAACGCACCTTCCTAGGACTAGAAAACAGGAAAGTATTTTTTTTTCCAATGTCCTTCTGGTTTATTAAAAGTTTATTTAAACGTCTTCTTAACTGATGCAAAATCTGTGTCAATTAACCATGCCTTATTCAAACAGTATATGGCTGTAATCAAATGAAATTACTGTGCAGTAGCTTTCATTATGCAATGACACTCTTTTGTGCGGCTTTTGTGAGGGCTACAGAAAGAGCTTAATTACAAGTCTAGACATTCTTGAAAGGGGAGCAAAAACCTCCCTGTGTTCAGTTCCTTACACATGTAATGACTGAATTTACAGCAGAACATGTCCAGTGCTGGCTTTTGTTCAAAACCCTACAGTCCTGGTTTGGTAATAAATTCAACATGCAAGTCCTAAATATATTCCATCAAGCAATGGAATTGGTGAAATTTTCCTTTTGAAAACACGAGGGAATCTGGTATTCATGACCATGGCTGTCACATTATCAGCATCCTGGACAGAAATTGCTGTAGTGAAACCACTGCACCAGCCACATCAGGCGACAGGCTTCTCCCCAGTGCTAAACCAGTGCGCTCAGAAATCAGCCATCGACAGTCCTTGAATAAAGGTCACTGCTCAGGAGCAGCCAGTCCTGAAGTTAGACACAGACACGTGTGGAAAGCGGAGAACAAGTGAGGGTCTTCATGCCTGGGTTGGAATAATACCAGGAATTCCAAGGCTGGAGCCAGGAGGGCCAAGGCAGAAAATGAGAATGCATCTAGCATGAGATAAGAAGAGTCACAAACTCAGTCATGCTCATAAGAAGAGTTGCAGATGAAGGAGACCTATTGAAAGATGTCTAGAAGAAGGGAGCACTGTTTCTGCCTTTTTTTTCTGCTAGCTTTCAGTAAAAGTTCGTATACCTATATGCCTAGCACAGTTAATAGCAGTGACTGAGCTGTAAAAGATAAGCCTAGAATTAGAAAAAGTTAAGGGAAAATCAGTTTCAGAGTGTATTCAAATTACTTAGATTTTTTTTTAATTGTTTGCACCCAGTGACCTGCACAGTACCATCTTTAAAGAGGAAGCTTTCTAGGCCAAAAATAGATTTAACAGACAACACTCACTTCTGATGGAGGCTGGACAGAGAAGCAAATATGTGTAGTATTCACTTCAAGAGGAAGAAAGGAGGAATTACCTTCACTCCAAAAAAATATCTGAAGTAAATAATGAAGCAAAAGTATGTGGGGCACCTGTGGGATAACAAGGCATGGAGGTCACCAGCAAGGCAGAATTTTTTTCAGATCAAGCCATGCCAAATTAGTCTGTCTTTTCCTCAAGCACAATAAGAGACACTGTTAGTGGAGGAGAAACAGAAGGTATTGTACCTACTTGACATGAGTAAAGCTTTTTTTATTTGACTCATCTGACAATAAATTAGGAAAATTGTATCAAGATTATGTGGTTTTAAGTTGGATAGGGACTTGTCTCTACTGAGAGTGTCTATCAGTTTGTCCAGCAGATCAGAAGTGGAGGTTCAGGAGAAACTTTCTCTGCTCCTTTTCTGTGTTTTTGTTGGCAACCTCATATGATGGAATAGAAGGTAGGCTTATAAAAATTTTGTATGCCATAAAATTGGACTAATCTGCAAGTATGTTGCAGAGTAGAAATAAAATAACTTTGATAAAATTCAATGTCTTTTTTGTACTGTCAAGGACAGTGGGAACAAAAGAGAAGGGTCTTGAAGGTTACACTGGATCAAAAGGCAGACAAGAGTGGTATGTATTGGGAAAAAAAGGCAAATACATTAATTAATACATTCTGTAAAGTTTGTCAGGTCACAGCTGGAATGCATTTTTGTATTTTCAACACATTAGTGCAAGTTGTCACTTGCCTGGAGGAGAGAACAAGAATGACCACAAGTCTAGAAAAGACTTGAGCAAAGAAAAGTCCTCCAGTCTTAGAGAGAGAAGAATGATTGTGTTCATGGTAACAAGTATTCAAACGGCTCTTGCAAAAAAAAAAAAAAAAAATCTGCTTTCTGCCTCTACTGTATATAGGAAACAAAGTAATGAGTTTCATCTGCTCTTGTCAAAATCCAGGTGAGTGGCTGGGAAGTACTTTGTAACAGTCAGGAAAGCACAGCCCTGTAACAAATTGCTTGGGGAAATGGTGGAGACTCTAGTAGCAGAGGTCTGCAGGAATAAATTGAACAAACAATTGTTGTAGGTGTAATTGATGCTGCCAAGGACCATAGAGAGGAATAGATGATTCAGGTTCATTACAGCCCTACTTTTCTACTGTTCTGTGTAATGGGTACCATAAATAAAATTAAGGCATAAGGCCAGAGTTTTAAGCAGTTTGCATTTGTCCTTTTGTCATAAAATCTTTCAAGTTAGATAGGTACCTGAATTATTAAGCAACAAAAAAAAGAGCAAAAGAAACCCTCACACAGCAGTTGGAAAAAAGCTTAAGGGGGAAAAAAAGTAGAATAAATGTCTTTGTGTTGCAGTCATAGTTAGTCATGGAAATTGTTCAGTCATGGGTTGCTGTTGTGTACCCAAGGAGCAAAGGCCAAGATGAAGGCTGCCTTCATTTTAAGCAAGTCCTGCAGAGAAGGGCCTGTATGTCAGACTCAGCATGACCTAGTGTCATGATGAGTATGACTTCAAAGTTTATCAAAGTGTAATAAGACCATACTACTCAATTTTGTTATAAAACTTTTCTCCCAGATTATCTGAGATGTCTTTGTTTTCTTTTATTGGCTGGAATTCTCTATTGAAAATCTGAAGAAAGTGAAAACAGGGTATTTTAGCTGTTGTAAGAGCACCACATCATGATCACATTTTAATGCATATGCTATGTCAAACTGTTCTGGGGTGCTGTGCATTTACAGACACTGCATCCAGCCATAGAAATAAAGTATTTTCCAAGTATTTTCTCGTCCATGTGCTATAGGTAGGGAAAGTGATGTAATGCATAGGTTCTTAAAGTGAGCTCTGGCATGATACCTGGCCCCAGATCCTCTCATTTGATGACATAACTTCGTCATTAAGAGACATGGCAGATGACAGTAGAGCACAGGACACCTGCTGTACGAAGTGCACAATGCCCAAAGCTGTACTACAAACTGGGAAAGTTCTTTGAACTTGTGCTGCAGAGACTCTCCCTGCAAAGGAGCATAACTTTTATTAGCTATTAACTATTACCACATGCTGATTTTAATAACTCTTATTAAACTTATAAAATCAGTACATGAACCTCCAAGCAAGAGCAATCAAAATATGACATATATAAAGTCAGATAAGTGCTACGCAAACTGGATTGTGCTAATTTAAGCAAGCCCGTTTCTAAACCAATACAATTTGGCTCAGAATACTGTTCATGTTTATACAAGACCAAGTAGCAGACCTGTCAATACCAGGAGCTCTAATGCTACATGGGCAGCAGAGCTATTAGACTGATGAAAATTTGCAAACAGGTCAGTGCCAAGGTATCTACTAAGGGAGCAGTGCTGAGAAAATGGACAGAGTGTTGCAAGGGAGTTGTGGAGCAGGAAATGCTCTCAGTGAGTGGCAGGTGACTCAGGCTGGAGGACAAGAGGTGATTGCATCTGCTGGAGACCTTTAGTAACAAGGCTGTGTTTGGAGACAGACACCTTTTACAGAAGGCCAGCCAGCTGTCTCTGCCCTCAGAGGGCTGGAGGTCGACAAGTCTAGCTGGTACTTCCATGAAGAATGGGGTATCTGCATCAATAAAAACACTGGCTATCTTTTGTTGGGTAGGTTTTGGGCTTTTTTATCCATGTTGCCCTTTTGTCTGTTAGTTCACAAAAAAACTATTGCCCCTATTGGCCTAACTCAAAAAATCTGACATATTATGAAAGATACAAGCTGCCAACAGTAGGTCTGTTAAACCCAGGAACTGGCAGCATGAGGCAGCCCCAGCCATGTGCATGTCTTGCCACAGCCCAAATATGAAGTCAAGCAGGAGAAGCAATGGGAGAGAGACAACAGAGCAGCAGCGACTGATTTTCGGGTGTGACCATGGCAGGACCTATGTGGGCTGTCAGAGGAGTTGCCATGGCTGGGCAGGAATTCTGGATTAGATGCTGGGAAGATAAGGGGAGGTGTGGTGAAGAGGGAGTAGCTACACGTTGTGATAAGGGCACATGGGAGAGAGAGCTGAGATTATTGCAGTGGCAATCTTTGAAAGGCATGGGTTAGGTTATTGAGGCAATTTTCATTCGTTGGGCACCCCCATCCTGTGAGTTTTATGCAGATGGTGGGCTGGACAGAAGACAGAAATTTTCCTACTTGGGGTTTTGTGAGTTTGTAACAAAAAAACAGTTCCCACTCCAAGTTCAACACAAATTGTTTAAAAAGTCAGTCAGTCATGAGGCACAAGCGTGGTTAGCAGATGCTGTCAGTTATGGTACTTGCTGTGTCTGAGAAGGAGCCCCACAAGCTAGTCTCACTTTACAACTTAAAAGGGAGGAAAAGTTGAACAGCTTCTCACAAAGTTTTTCCCAAAATTGCCTCCCACAAAAATGTGTTTCTGGAAAGACAAGAAAATTTCTATGTTTTCAGCCTCACAGCATAAAATGTTTTTAAGCTTACAGGCATGTGTTAAAAAGGACCTGCTAAAAGACTGCAAACTTGGCTGGAACATTCCCCTGCACAAATTTGGTCAAGGATTTTTTGTGCGTATGTATTGGAAGTGTCTGTTTTCCAGCGAGTGATCGTGAAATGTCTGATCCTTCTCACTCCTACAGAGGCAGCTAACTGATCTGCAGCACATGAACAAAGATCAGTTCAGACATCTCTTTCTGTCCACCCCTGTCTGATGGCTTTTGGGCCACTCCTGTGTGCCACTATGACCTCTGCATGTCAAACATCACTGCTATGCTGTGGGAGCATCTTTGCTACGGTTACATCCTCACTGGCAGAGGAAGATATATTTTTATGCAGGGTGGACATGATTGTTTGCAGCCATGCAGATGTGGCTGTATTAAATGATGTAGCAGTGTGCAATCCATCTGTTTCCATATGTTGTTGGCTGTTTTTACCTTGGATAATTGATTAGTTATCTCATTGTAGAAAACAGCTGGAACAAACACTTACATTTCACTGTGAAGTAAGGTAGATGAGAGTCTTTGGCTGATCTCCAAAAGCCACATGGTGACAAATCCTGTGACTTCAGGATTGCAGAGGAAGTCAATAAAAAACACTTACTGCACTGTGAGAAGCACGCGCGTGAAAGGCACACAGTGTCGCTAAAACAATGGCCAAGGACAGAGCAATGTATTCTTCCTTAATGTTGTTTAATCACTGGAAATTTGTACAAACTAAAATTCCAGTGAAATACACAGTGAAGAATTCACCTCAGAGGCTAACTCAGGTGCACATTGTAGCTGTGTTGTCTAGGTGAATATTCGACCATTTGTCATTTCCTGCATAAATATGCACACAGAGTGGAATTTTTGCTAGTGAAAACACAGCTGAGAGAGAAGATACTAAAATATAGAACGAGACTTTCAAATAAGGTAATGTGATTCTACCCTTAAGCATTTCTCTTCTAAGGCTTGAGTTTTGTGTGAATATTTTATCAACAAGTAACACAGAATTTCTTTCACTGTTTTTCGCTTTTTGCCTATCAGTATAGTGTATGTTTTTTTCTATTTCTGTCCATACCAATGTAAGCGGCAGCCATATGTTTTTGAAATTTTTCTTTCCATCAGTGCAAGGCAGGAATTCAATGGTGAGTGAATTCACATGTACTATACGTGCTTTGGCAAGACAGACAGATTTTTGGGACTTTGCAATTGGGTGGTTTTAAAACTTGTGAGAAGTCTGCAGCAAGGGAACCTAAATATTTTTTAGTTGGCCCAGGACATCTACTGCATCCTTTCTACTCAGATAGGTTTGTTTCATTTTTTAATAGTTATGTCACCATTTTTCTGTCTCTCAGAATGTTGTAATGTGCAGAAACTACCATTCTCTGAGCCAGACTTTGGCATCCCAACATCAATTAGATTGCTTCTTAGAAGCTACTGCTGTATTTAAAATCTAATTATACTTTTTTGAGATGGCCCCATGTTCCCAAATGGACTTGATGTTATCTTTGCCTTCCCAAATTTTATTTTCCTATTCAGATTGCAGTATGCATTCAAGGATCCTATGCTGAGCAGGTTTGCAAAAAAGAGAGCTGCTGAAAATTAGTGACCTCAGTGTCACACACAGAGAAAATATTAATCTGCTGCTATAGAGAATTAGAAAGATGTTAACTCATGCTTGACCGTTCTCACTTACATGCTTTAACTTTCTCTTTTTTCAGTACCTGCACGCAAATGGGATTGTGCATCGGGACTTGAAGCCAGAAAATCTACTCTATGCAACACCAGCACCAGATGCACCATTAAAAATTGGTGAGCAGCACAAAATGTATGCTTCCTTGATGCCTTTGCATCAGTGATTTGTGCTTACTGATGTTTGGAGTATATGCATCTCACCATCACCCTATTTGAAGCCAGTGCTTAATGAACAGCGTGTTACTTCAGCAGCGCAGCTCTACGTGGTGGTTTCAAAACCAATGCAAAACTAGACACTTGCTTGGAGAATTTATAGCCAAAATCATGCAGAATGTGGCAGAGAATAAAGCACCGGGAACAAGAAGGATGATGGTATCAGGGTGATGGTATCTTAATTTATATCTTATCTTAATTCTTATCTTTCCTGACAAGGCTCTAAATTCAATAATTTAATGCAGCACCAGTGGCTTTGGTTTGATGTCCAGAGTGTGTAGGGCTTTTGAAGCTTTTTCTCAATGCCACAATTATTCATCTTCCTGGTAAGGTCATTGCCTTGTTTGAATTGAAATCTAGTTTACAATGAGTAGCTGTGTTTATAACAGTAAACTGTATTTCTGATTAGAAAAATAATACATAATACATAAAGGATAGATATTTAGGAGCAAGTGACCTATTTTTATCCTGATCTTGAGTCAAAACCTTCCCTTTTATATTCAGTGTAACAAAACAAAATCAAGTACTTTTATTTTGCGTTATAAGGCAAAGGTGATTGTCATCACCTAAACTGCAATTTGAATAAGCTCAGTTTATATTCAGTGAAAATTAAGAGTTGTGAACACTTCAATTTTTATTACTTTTAAAAAGGAGTCACGCAAATACAGTCTACATTTTCATGAAGGCCCTTGCTCTCTGAATAGTGATTCAGGGTGGAAATATTGCAGAAAGGATGATCGATACTTCCTCTGGCACCATCTTTATGCACCTAGAAGCCTTCTATCAAAATCCTGCTGGGATTTTGTCTTGCAGAGACTATATACTCTGACCCTTGTCCAAAAAAGCAACCTGAAATTTTTCTGATAAATTTATTCAATTACTCACAGAGTGGAAACTGAATATATACTTAAAATATATTTCTGGATCTCTGCTTGTATGCCCTTAGCCTTCCAGGGTACTGGCTTTGTGCAGTTTTCAGAATAAAATACAAGCTACATTTCTGTCAAGCAAGAGCCAGGAATACTCACTTGTACAGCAAATTTTGCTTCTGGATTGCAGCCTGGGTAGATTCTTTAAATCAATGCTTACCTCTGGAAATGTCAGCACCATTCATTTAATGTATAAATGTTTCTTTAATTGCATATACAATGTAAAAAATGCATTATTACAGGAAGTAAGAACATTAATATTCCCAAACCATCTTAACAGCTGATTTTGGACTTTCCAAGATTGTGGAAGATCATGTGACCATGAAGACAGTCTGTGGAACTCCAGGATACTGTGGTATGTTATTTTGTTACTTACATTTGCTTTCATAACTGTAGAGGCAAAGGAAAGAGGACACTGGAGAAGACCATGAGATCACTCTGTTACCTCGTAGCACTGCTGATGATGCCATTCAGGTGACACTGTCACTGCCCACTACCTTGTGTGGCATTGCCTACAAAGCACACATAGGTGCCAAGTCTGCTTTAGAGAAGCACCTAATTCCAGTCCAATTAGTTTCGTAAAACTGTATTTCACACATTAGCTATTAATGTTCTGCTTGTCTTCTCTTGTGACAGTTATCCTACCAAGGCCATACACCCGTAGTTAGTGCTTAGCCCTTTTTATGTCCATCTTTGTATACAATAAAAGTATGATAAGGCTTATTCCCCATAGAAGAGCCCTCACAGTTATGTTGACTTGGTGGGAAGGATTGAGGCTGAATATCTCCCCAGAGAAGGGAAGAAAGGAGCTTTCTGCCTGTAGTCACGTGCCTATGGCAATCCTTGATTTACCACTCAAGTTAACTGACCATGCAGAATTCCTGGTGCCCGGAAAATATTCAAGCATTGCTTTCCAGAATTGGAGGAAACTCAGGAGGAATACTGTTTAAATGCCAAATTAAACTATGAATAATTGATGGTTCCGGGCTGCCAGCTCCCACATCCTGCCCACCCATCTATCAGCAGCTTCTCCAGCAAGGACACAGCAACAAGAACACATACTGGAGTCTGAATACTTTGGCATCAAGACTTGACAATCTACAGTCCCTGGGATGTGCAGATTGATGCAGAGGATGGAAAGCAAAAAAATGATCACAGAGTTTGATGCAATGTTGTTCCTTCAGTGAACTTAGTAAGAAGAACATAAGTGATTTCTGAGAGTAGCACAAAAATTAAGCCAGTGCAAAGCAGTGATTCATGATCAGTCTGTTGCAAGAAACATCTAAACTAACAGCAATGTGTCAGACAAATCCGTTCACCAAAAGCAAACTTCTGGAAATCTTAAAAAATTCTAAAAGCCCTTCTATTCATGGCTGTGCAAGTGCAATGTGGGAAGGGGAAGAGATTGCATTGATGTATGTAGGTACAACCAGCCCACTGTGCTCCAGAAATGCCATGTGCCTCACAGATCCAGTGGAACCAGAGTCCTCAAGCTGTGCCTGTCAAGCTGCTTGGGCAGACATTATCCCCTCTTTACTGTTGCAGAGCAGGAGACCCCCAAAACTGCCTGGCCATTCTGTCTGCTCCTCAATGCAGCAAAAACAATTGCCTGAAATAGTCTGTCTTTCCTTCCAAGTAAAACAGAATACCAAAAATAAATCCTAAATAAAGTAACAAGTGAACAGAATCGTAGAATAATTAGGGCTGGAAAAGACCTCCAAGATTGTTAAATCCAGCCTTTGATTGAACACCACCATGGGACTAAGGGCCATGTCCAGTTGTTTCCTGAACATCTTCAGGGATGGTGACTCCACCATCTCCCTGGGCATTCTGTTCCAAAGCTTAAGCATCCTTTCTGTGAGAAAATCTTCCTAGTGTCCAACCTGAACCTCCTCTAGTGAAGCCTGAGGCCATTTCCTCTGTCCCCAGCCTATAGCACTGCAGGGGGTTGTGCCAAGGCAGGACTCAGCACTTCTTGTTGAACCTCATGCCATTGGCCTTGTCCCATGGATCCAGCTTGCCCACATCCCTCTGTACATTTTTCCTAGTCCCCTCCTGACTTGGTGTCATCTTCAAACTGACTGATGATGCCCTCAATCCCTTTGTACAGATCACGATAAAGATATAAAACAGGACTGGCCCCAACACTGGACCCTGGGGAACCCCTCTGGTGCCCAGCTCCCAGCTGGCTCTAACTCCATTCACCACCACTCTCTGGGTCCAGATGTCCAGACAGTTTTTCACCCAGGGACACTGCACATGTCCAAGCCATGAGCAGCCAGTTTCTCCAGGAGAATGCTGTGGGAGACTGTGCCAAAGGCTTTACTGGAGCCCCTACAGACGACACCTAGAGCCCTCCCCTCAGCCACCAGGTGGATCACCTGCTCATGAAAGGAGATCAGGTTGGCCACGCAGGACCTTCCTTTCCTAAAACCATGTTGGCTGTGCCTGATTCCCTGTCCTGTATGTGCCATGTGATCACTCAAAATTATCTTCTCCATGACCTTCCTTGGCACTGAGGTCAGGCTCACAGGCCTGTCAGTTCCTGCATCCATCTTCCAGCCTTTCTTGTGGATGGACATCACATTAGCCAACCTCCAAATCATCTGGAACCTCTCCAGTTAGATAGGAGTGATGATCAATGATGGCAAGCTCCTCTGCCAGCTCCCTCAGCAGCCTTGGGTGAATCCTGTCTGGTCCCATGGACTTGTGAGTGTCCAAGTGGCTCAGCAGGTCACTACCTCCCTCCTCCTGGATGGCAGGGGGTCTGTTCTGCTCCCTGTCCCTGTCTGCCAGCTCAGGGGCTGCTTACTTGAGGATAACAGGTCTTACTGTTGAGGATTGAGACAAAGGAGGCATTAAGTACCTCAGCCTTTTCCTCATCCTTGGTTCCAGTGTTTGCCTCTGCATCCAGTAAAGGATGGAGATTTTCACTGGCCCCATTTTTGTTGTTGATGTATTTATAAAGACACTGAGTAAAATACGGAAGTCAAAGCACCACCTTCTTGGTCACATTGTAGCTCCACTGCAGCTGTAGTTGTTTGTGGTTCCTTTCACAAACCTAAAAAACAATTTGAAACCAAAATACACTTCCCATTTTATTCTGGCTCTGCTTGGGCATGACTTCTGCGGTTTTATATTCAGCAAAGAGAATTAATTGCCTAATTAAGGGCTTAAAGGGGCAGTCCTAACTTTTTGTAGAAGACATAAGTGTGCATGGTCTTTAACTGACTTTGTGGCTGCTATTTCTTCACTCAGCTTTTGTGTTACTGACAAGTGTTTTGTCCTCTGCAGCACCAGAGATACTACGGGGATGTGCCTATGGCCCTGAGGTGGACATGTGGTCTCTGGGAATTATCACCTACATCCTGTAAGTGCAGACAGTGCTACAGAGAGGTTCATTCTTTAGCACCCAGAGGATTTTATGACATTATGAGCCGTGCCATTGGAAAAGACAAGATCCTGAACTTTAATTATTATATTCCTAATCTTACTGAAGTAAGTTGAATCCTAGAGGACCATGGCAAAACACTCAGTTTAAGTATTTGATAAATATTATACTTCTTCCAGCAGCAAGATCTGTGCAGAAGCATGCTAATAATGTGTACAAGTACAGACCAAATGTTTTAAACAGTTGTGTCTAAAAGTAGACATTTGTGTCTAAGTCATATTGTGGCTAGTCATGATTCAATTGGTAAGAATTATAATTACTTTATTGCATTGGTTGAATCTTTCAAAGGAAGATTCTTGAGAACAGAAAATCGCATATGTTATATTGACTCTTCTCTTTATGGGAGAATAATTATGAGACTTAATTTAGACCCTTGCCAATGGCAATGCTAAAATGGCTTGTGTAGTTACGTATAATATTTTCAGGATGCCTTTCATGGGAAGAAAATGGGATTTTACACATACACTTTCAAGATATGGAGGATTTTATACATGTGGGCCATGGTCCTTCACCTACTAGGATTAACTGTGTCCAGCAAGTACAGTGCGCAATAACACAATTATTAACTTTTTTTCCTTTTGCAAAGAAAGAATTACATTCTCTAGAATTTATACTAAAAGCCCATGTAAAGATATATAAACACTCTGATGGTAATGCCAGAAAACATCTTTTGTTCTGCATATAAGCCTCAAATAGTTCACAGGTCTCCTTTTAGGTACCTGTAAATAATAGGCTACAATATTCCTATTTGCCATTTTGTTATCTGCTCCTTTTTAGGTATGTGTATCTTTGTCTGAAGGTCTGGTTTAAGATCCAGATCTTGTGTTGAAGATCACATCTCAGATATTGCCTGCCAGACGCTCCTTTCCTGTCACTTCTACAGTTTCCACTCATGACAGAGAGATGTGAAAGTTGCCAGTAAGGCAGTCCCTAAGACTGGAGACGTGACTTTTGCTGTCCCTCTACTAAGCCATCTAGATTAAGTTATGGCCTTCCCTACTTATTCAAGACTTCATGAAGTTGTTGCACTTGAGACCGAGAGCCTTTCTTAAGCAGAACTTGTTTTCAAGTGTAGGCAAGCTCCAGCCAAACACCAAACAATTCCTATCTGATTATAGGGAGTGTCATTTTCTATATGTAGCTTCTCAAAACCTTCCAGCTGTTCAGGGGATGCTCCCAAGCCACATTAAAGCTCAGCACTTGTGTTAACACAAATGTGTGAGTTCCTGCTCAGGATGGGGCTGCATCAGTACAGATACTTTTCTATTCTTCCTCCTTCTAATCCTGTCCTACTCCCACCTCGAAGTCCAACTTGATCTACAGGCACAAGTCAGGCAAAAATCCACCTGGCTGTCTCTTCCATTTAGCTTTAACAGTATTCTATATTTAAAACTCTTCTATTGTGTGCACAAAGTTGCGTGTCTCAGCCTCATAGTTCACTAGAGGAAACCCACTTACACGGAGATAAAAATTTACATTCCTGCACATACCCCCAAAATGATGTAAGAGTTAACAACCATGTAACAGAGGATCTGCATAAAACTCTATTTTGTCATTAATCAAAGTGAAGTAACCATTTGATTAAAAAAAATTTTAGCATATATTTTGACAGAACTGTCTTTCCTGAGACAAATTATATTAAGACCTATTGGTGATAACCGTCATAATTCCAGGGAAGCCATATGTACAGTTTTAAAAGCCAAAAGGAATGGCCTTTTTGTATTCCTGCAGCAGCTTAGAAATCCTTCTGCATGTTTGAGATGCAGACAGTGGTCAATAAACACAGAGGCTTTGCCTGTAGTTGAAATTGCATGGATTTAATTAAAGGTGTTATTTTACTAACTTAAAAGGACACAAAACACCATCTGGTCATTTTTAGTTGTTTTTTAAGCTGTTTACATTGACTTTTCCTTTATTTGTAGGTAATCGGTTTAAACTGAATTACCATAATAAAATGTGATTTCAAAATAAAATGAAATCAAGACCAGCCACACTAGGTCTTGCACTGATTTAATTAATCTAATTTGAAATCGCACCTCTAGTTTTACTCATCTATTTTGGCATGGAGCCAAAAAAATAAAAAAATCTGTCTGCTGAAACAGATTTTTAAATAAAAGCATATCTATAGAAATTGTTAATAAGAAAACAATGGGTGATAGTAGTGAGTTACACTGAAAATAGAGTGTTCACTTAGGAGACTTCCAACACAGTCACAGCAAGGCAGGTTCTTGCTGTCATCTGTTACCCAGATTCAAAAACCAGTGAGGGGCCCTGCTCAGGGATGTTCCATGGGGACAGGAAGGAGATGCAAGCCCAGGAATGGGGGTGGGAGAGGCAGCAGAGAGGAGGGGAGCAGCCGAGGGACTCTGGCTGGCCACCACCTCCTGAAGCACACAGCGTTTGGAGGCTGGATCCTTGAGTTTTAATACATCTCTGCCAGGCTTGGAAAAATAATGTGCCCAGAATGTGCTTACAATGAGGTGTTTCTCCTCTTCAGCAGTGGAATGTGATGCAGCTGTTCCACCCACGGCTGTGCACCACTCCCAAAACCACATTTCTTCCTTGAACCTCAGCCTCCTTTTTCAGGACAGTAAGCACATTGATTGTGTTAAAATATACAAAACCTTAAAATGTAAGGTTATTCTAGATCTGTTGCTGTCTTGATCTTTATGATCTGCTACTGTTTTCCTCTTTATTATCTTTCTGTTTGTTGCATTTCTGGAAGCAGAGTAGCAGATAGATTTTCTGTTAAGCTCAGATCACATACCGGCTGAATAGGAAATTCACTTTAAAAAATCTGATTATGTGTGCAGGCGAGATTAAAGTGCAGCGAAGCAATAAAAAAGGACATCATACAAATGGAAACCACTTCTGTGAGTCTGCTTTCCCCAGGGCCAACAGTGTGGATCTCTGCTGGGATCTGTATTATTCAATATATTCATAAATGCAGTCATTAGTGAGATCACAAGATTTCTAGACTGCATTTAAAGATGAGGGCTGATCATGAAAACCTACCATAGGTTTTTACATACTGTGGATGATGGGATGAAAAAATGTAAAGGGATGAACATAACTAAAAATCAGTCCTAACTGGACATACAAAAACTTCTAACTGTAAGATGGGTTTCCTTGGCTAATTCCTATTCCTCTGGCAAGAGTTACAGGGATTCTGATAAATGCTCTATGATCCTGTATTAATAGTTCCAATTAAACACCTGGGTAAATAGAAAATTTGCAGTTAGAAGAGCCTTTCCCAGTGCTTAGGAATACTTATGACCGTATTTCTCTCTGCTCTGTAGAATTAGGAGTTTATGAGTACATCCAGGTCTGGTTTCCCAAAGTGAGATACAGGATACAAAGTAAGGAAAAATACTACCATGAACTATTTCTAACAACCCAAGACTAATTAATCTTTGATAAATTTATTTCTTTTTTATCCTTGCAGTCTTTGTGGCTTTGAACCATTTTATGATGAGAGGGGAGATCAGTACATGTTTAAGAGAATCCTGAACTGTGAATATGACTTTGTGTCCCCCTGGTGGGATGATGTGTCTCTGAATGCCAAGGATTTAGTAAGTAAAGCAAAAATGAGACTGGATTATTTAGTATTGCTTCCACTGAGAAAGAGTCCATTTTGGGGTGGGGGCAGAATAATTAGTTAATTAATTGTTCATATTTATTTCTTCTTGTCTTTGCTATATTATGGTGCTGCTAGTATCCCCTATTAGTCCAGTGCTGTAATTTTGCGCTCAGAACCACAGATATTGAGGTTCTTCTGTGAAGTAAGCCACAGATTGTTGGCACAGTGTTCATGTGCGCCTGCCTTTCCTTCCAGCTCTGAAGTGTTTCACCGTTCCTCTTTTCCGGGCAAACACCTTAAGGGGAATGTGGAAACAAGCCCTTCATTTTGTGCGGTTTTCAAGCCTGAACTTTGGGGGAAGAATATAAAAAGGAATGAGACTTTCTCAGCCGCCCTGTTTTTTCTGACATACTTTTTCTGTCCATTTAAGCTTTTTTCTTAGTAGGTGAGGAAAGACTGTTTACCTTTAAATATGGTCCATTAGCAAAATGCAAGGGCTGGCATGCTGTCTGCACTGTATTCTTTTATTACTAGATAAAGTAATTTGGATCCAGGAGACACTGATCTGCAGAGATAGGTATGCTTGTGTCTGACTTTTTTCGATAATAACGTGTATAATTCAGTTATTTCATTAGCACTGAAAACACAAGTGCTCTGTTCCATATTACTTATACAAACTGTGCCACAAAATACAGTGTAATTGGCATTAGTGAGGTACTTCAGGATATTTCAAATGGAAGACCTGTAGAAGTTCAAAGTACTTTTTTGTTGTTTTATGGGATGTGAAGTTTTTCTAAAGCCAAAAAAAAAAAATCATTTACTGCCAGATAAACCGCAGCCTGCAGGTAAAGCGTTTGTCAAAACTGTTCCATACTGTTTTAGTAACGCAGAGCTCAAAGTTTCAGGTTTCAACATTGTATAGCAAGTTGTAGATAAGGATGATGACCACAACTCTCAAAACCCATGCTGTGGGCAGTTCTAGTTTCAGCTGAAGTGATTTGCTTAACTGAAGGTCTTCCTTGGTGACAGGACCCATATTCACCACAGCGCCTGTTCTCCTGCACCCACTTCAGGGCACCAGCTTTCTTTAAGAGCTCTTGTAGGGAAGTTTCAGAGAACCCTAAAGCAAGTTTTCCCTCACCCTTGGGCACATAGGAGCAGTGGAGCCCTGTGCCATCTCTTGCACTCTGCTCCAAAGGGTCTGCAGTGAGGAGAGCTGGGTAAGTGTGGTTCTGCAGAGTGCCGTCTGTGCACTTTGTTGCTCCATCCTCACCTTTCTTCTTTTTCAAAAACACCACTTGTCCAGAGATACAATGAAACCCATGGAATGTCATGGGACTGGACACATTTTGTATCCAGCAGGACCATCTCCAGTCCCAGGGATATGTTTGCAGTGCCTTTTTCCCAAAAATGTCCTGCTGTTATGTTTGTAGAAGTGCAGGTTTGCTGGCCTTGGTGACAAAAGGAATGGTGTAAACAGCATTAGTTTCAGAGCAGGCTAAGACAGAAATACTTGCAGAGTGCTTTTTTTCATGTATACGTGAGGTAAAACCTCACGTATACATGAGGTTTTACAGTGACTGAAAGAAATACTTCGTTTGTGATGTACCTGACAGGGACTGCGTGGTACAAGACTTTGTGAGCTGCATACACTATAATTTAAGCTTTCTAATCCAGTTTAAAACTTGTCCAAATCCAAAAGTAGGGATACTGCTCAGAGAGCTCCCTGATTGGGGTTATTTTGACAGTCTCGTAAGATTTATATGGCAATTCAAACATGAAACAACCTATGACAGATACGGGTCATTTGCATTGGTACATACTCTTAATATATTGGTAACCAGTTGATTCTTTCTCTTCTCTCTTCCCCCTTAGTGGCTGTCTTAATCAGATGTTATTTATGGAGGACCAAGCAATGCCAGAAGCAAAATACTTGCAAAGACACAAATGAAAATTCTTGTTGGTTTCTTAGAATGTCTCACCTAAGATGCTCCCCAAAGCAAGACCAGAGCCCCCAAATGCAAAACTAGGTAAATTTAAATTAAGAACAAGGTTGACAGTCTTTTGTATTTCTTGCTTGCGATGCAGGTTAAAAAGTTGATTGTTTTAGACCCCAAGAAACGCCTCACCACTCTACAGGCTTTGCAGCACCCATGGGTCACAGGGAAGGCAATAAACTTTGCACACATGGACAACGCACAAAAGAAACTTCAAGAATTCAATGCCCGGCGTAAACTTAAGGCAAGTCTCTGCTCATAGTCTCTGTTTTGGCTATGAAAGCATGCACTTAAATTAGTAGCCTTGCAGAAACCTCGCACATTTTTGAGGACAACATTCCATGGTGTTATGGAAGCTCTTTATTTAAGATGACCGATGAAGATTGAAGAAGTTTGAAGCTGATTTAGTCGATGACTGAAGCCAAACAAATAAAAATGTGTGAAGTTGACTGAAAACTATCTACACAGATAGAACTGAGGATGTACATGGCTTTCACAAAGTCCTTACTTTTCTTCTTTTCTTCCCTTCTTCCTTCCTTGCTTCTCTCCGTTCATCTGTCCTGTACTGCTTGTGCATCCTTAGAGTTCTGACCAGAAGGAACAACATTCTGTGTAATTTCTTAATGAGCATGCATAAATGCGTAAGAAAATTAGTCTGCTATAGCATATTTTGATCCCTAAGCCATCCTGAGTTACCTGTACCTATCAATACAAAGCAGGAGGTTTAAGCCATCCTTCTGTATGAACTAGAGTGAGCATTTCAGATGTGTAGGTCCACAAAATGTCCCCAGAATGCTCCTTTACCATCCAGTCTACATGTCTGCCATGGGAAGATGTAGGGAAATATCTTTAGGTGCAAACAGCAGGCAACTGGGCACCTGACTGACATAACATCAGGAAACTTTCTTCTCCCCTAAATCCTTTTTCAGCTGTTAAAGGTTTGTGTCAGCTCAGGGCGTACTTCCAGGGATACTTAGCACAGAAAATGTTACCTATAGCTTCAGTGAAGCTGTAGCCCTGGGTAACAAAAGTAAAAAGCAACTTAACTGAGAGCTTTACTAAATCCCATATAAAACCCAATTCATAAAAAACTGAGCCTTAACTTTGGCTTTGCTATTTTTTTTAATAGAGAACTGAGGCAGAGAATCTGTACTGGTCAAAGAAAAATATTTCATCATTTACAAATGTCTCAGAATTGTACATATAATTCACATTGATGTTTTGATTTTCTTTTTCTTTATATTTTTACACAAGAGATATCTTTTTGAAGCTCAGTTTATTTAGTCCCCTAGAATAAATGAATTTATTCTTTTGCAATTAAAAGCTATTGCTTTTTATGAGTTTATTTATTCTTTGCTTCTCCGTTAAAGATTAAATGACCAAATCTCCAATTATTAAGAGGACTGATTGAAGTTACCAGTTCTTGTAGAGTTAATAGTTTTCCACAATTATACCTGCAAATAAACAATTCATTTCTACACAAATAATTCCTGGTCAAAGAGATAAAACCAAAGCAGACATCCAAGTAGAGAGTACATGCTTTAGCTGTTGTTTTGTTACTAAGAATAATATGTAATAATCTCTTCTTTCCCAACATAGAAGTTTATCAGCAGGCTTTCTTTATGTAAAGATATATTTTTATAGAATAACTCTAAAGGTCTCGGTAAGGATTTGGTTTCTCACAGGCTGTGTTGAATTTGTTTCATAAATATCCAACATGGCTTTTGAGAGTAAATTACATTTCAAGCATATTTAGACTTTATAGTATTGTTGAGTGGTCTGTTCTGTTGTAAACAGTTTTCCAAAGTCCTCTCACCACTAATGTGGATATCTGTGATTTTTTCTTCAAGAGGTCTAGTCTCTGACTTTCAAAATTCATGCCACTTTTTTTGGTTTATACCTTAAACTACTTCTTCATAATCTGTTTTAGCTGATTCTTTTTTATTGACAATGTTTATGTAATCTGTTTTTCATCAACATCTTCTTTTTTTCCTTTCTATTTCTTTATGTAAGTTTTTTTTTTTATTTTTGTGTGTGTGTGATTATCTCCCCAAAGAATCCACAAAAGTTGCTATACTCTTCATCTCTTCCTGCAGAGCAACTTCTTTGATGCCTAAGCAAAAGCTGCCAAGTCAAAAATAGCTTGAGTTGTCACACACAGAGATTAGCATTTATTTCCTTACCTCTGTATGTCTGTTTCTTTTCAGGCAATAAAACTCTCCAAGGCAAGGGCTAATATAACTGTCTTCATGTGTGATATTTCATCATGTGTCTTCATTTTGTGCTATTTCATGTGATATGAAAGCCTGCCCCCAATGGGTACTTTAATATGTCTATACTTAGGAAGTTGCCCGTGTGCTCCACAACATTGTGCTTGGCATATGGACAGTGCAATGGTGGTATATATTGTGTTCCTTTTTGAAATTTTCATGGAATATTGTGTTCCTTTTGAAATTTTCAGTGATAACACTGTTGTTATTATTATGATGGAAGATGTCTTTCTTTTTTTGCCATCCAACTTCAACACGGGACACCTGAAGTAATTTCTTAAAAAAAAAGAAAAAAAAAGTAGCAGGCACAGCTGAACAAAAAGTTGTATTCATGTCACCCAACCTGTAACCTTGTGAAAGGAGCAGTTTTAAACCTCAATCCGGTATTCCAGGTGGTCTTCTAAACCCACCCAGGCCCAGGCAGGTATCCAAACGTGACATTCCCAGGAAGACTAACCGCGGTTGCATTCCCTATCGGGGCGGTGCTGAGGCGGCGGTGCCGACGGCCCGTGCCCCCTAAGGAATGTTTGCTTGGTCCTCTCTCTCCCAGGCTGCAGTGAAAGCCGTGGTGGCCTCCACGCGCCTTGGCAGCGCCAGCAGCCACAGCGCCCACGACGGCCACAGGCCCGGCCACAGCCCGGCCCGCGACGCCCAGCCCACGGAGAATCCTACTCAGGAAGCGGCGGCAGCAGCGGCTCCAGAAGAAATGCCTTAGGTGGATGTTGCTCGCTCGCGTCGGCGGAGATGTGTCATTTCATACACCAGCTACCTTGTCATTCAGCAAGAGAGAATTAGTAAGCTTGGCCTCTCTGGTTCTGCTTCGGGGCGCCACGGGCCCTGCCTGGTGATCCTACCTTCAGTGCATGTGACTGCTTATGAAAATAGTAAACTGTTCCATAAGGCATGTCATGGAAACAGTGTAATTTGCAGTAATACCGGCAGGTGAAAACATGGGGATTATTAACTACCTACCATAATGTGTATACTTCATCTATCTAGTGTTCCTAGGTGGCATTTGAAACACAATGCTATTTCGTTTGGTTTTATGGGAGTAGGTGTCTTATCTATGTTGTGAGTTTCTTTGAACTGTTTTCCTTCCAGGTTCATAGTCCTTCTGCAGACAAAATGGAAGGAAATACCAAACCAATGCTTTTAAAACTGATGTATGAAATAATGCTTTTTATCTGTAAAGTTGAAAAAATATTTGGGGATTTACATGCAAAAAACAAACAAACAAACAAAAACCAACATTCCACTACTTCTGGGAAGAAATTGAAATGGCAGTTCCACTGGGCATGAAAGTGTACATTGCTCAAGCTTGCATTGAGAATGCCTTATTCAGACTTTTCCTGTTTATATACGGTATTTTAATAACAACCAAAATTACTCAGATTTCTGCCATTTCATCCCATAGTACAGTGCTAGCAAAACAAAACCATAGACTAAACAAGGATTAGAGTTGATGCAAATTTTTGCCATACCATTATATTTATTCATTAAAATTATAAACTCTTCAGCTAGAAGACATTTTATAGGCCCTGAGGGAATAATCTGCATTTAAATAAGTTGTAAATGCTTGCAGGAAGCTATTCCACAACTTACTGATTTCACTTTGGGGAAACACTCTTATGCAAGGTCTGGGAGCAAGTAGTATAATCTAGTTGGTTCCTGGGTAGTTTAACCTCATGAGTGATCAATTTCCACTTGTAATTAGTCCACATTTTCTGAACAAAGGACCCCTCCTGTAAATTGATCCACCAGCACAGATCTTGCATCCACCCAGAGCTCCTGTGTCTTGAGTTAGCAGCTGTGTGCATCAATCAGCTTGCGAAAGTAGGGTCAGGCTCTTCAGCTATCGTGATGTTCTTGTTGAATGTGATTGATAGGAACTGGGAAACTAACGCGCATCAGTGTGTATGACCACTTACACTTGTTTGTTACCTATTTGACAGCATGTGACTATTGTAATGATATATTACAGAAATGGCAAAAAGAACCTGATGTACAAAAATGTCATTTGTGCTTGTTAAACTTTTTAATACTGATAGTTACCTAACATCCTAATACAGTCATCATTCCTCTTTTGCTTTATTTTTTTTTTATGTTGTTGTTAGGCCTTGCACAACTTGCCTTGAAAAAATATAGCAGCTACTAAAAAACACAAGACTTTAATAAAACATTCAATAACTACATTTCCTGATGAAATTAAAGGGTAATACAATGTTATTCGTATGGTAGATTTAAGAAATAAAATGTGCTCTAAATTAATATATAAAGGAGGATTAAAGATCCTGTCTTTACTGGGTGAGAATGTATGCTAATGAATCTATTATACTTAAGATTTTTTTATACATTTCTTAGAACTCTTTGAACTTGTACAATAAGGTTTGCTAATTAAGCAGGGTTGGAATTTTAAGTACACACATCCATTCATTTTTCAAGGGACACACTTTGAAGTCAGCTGAAACAGCTGGTGGGGCCATGGCAGCTGTGTGCAGGCCAACATGACACTTTTACAGACTTTTCCCTTGAAAACAAGTACAGGAAGATTAATAACTTTGGAGAAGATCATAGGTACATCCACCAGTCTCACTTTTTACTGCCAGTCTTACTTCCTTTGAGATGACTGCAGAAAAAAATGCAGTGCTCAGCTACTTTACTCCAGCCCCTTATACTGTGGTGAAGTCACCCAAGTTCAGTCAGTAGGGAGGTTTGATGGGAGAGGCTGGATTTCCATAACATTTCATCCTTCATGTGGGATAGTTGCTTCAAACCTGCAGAAGTGGAGCTGCCTGCGCAGTTGCTGCACATCTGTGAGAGCTTGAGCATAAATTCCTTTATCTGAGGCACGGTTAGTTGAGCTGAAGAGTGATCCCTGCTGATTCCCAAAGGTTTTTTTTGCTAAATTATACCACAGCATATCATAACTATGAACTGACGCCATCCAACAGGAGACCTCTCTGTGACAGCATGATCTTCAGAGGCAGCTCAGTTTTGTGCATAAAGGATTGGGGGCTTCAGTTGTTTCTTTTCTTTGTTTTCTTTTGTTACACTCAACATTAGGCAATTAGGATGTCTGTGCTGCGTGATTACCAGTACATGATTCGGTAAAGCACTGTGCCCGGTTGATGTATTTGATGTATGATAGCACTAAGGTATATACATACAGTGGAAGACAGGAGTGTTACCTGCATTGGCTTTGTCTGGAAAATCACATCCTGGTGGCATCTGCTGTAGTTCAAACTGGGATGTGCAACATCAGTGTCTCACTGTGGCTGAAAAATGTGAACACACTTGAAAACTACTGGAGATGGACCGGATTTCCAAATCTGTGGTTATGAGCTAGGTAGAAAGTTAGCCATGCTTTTTTCTGTTGAAATCCTGAGCTTTAATTTTTTAAAATAGTTAACATATTAACGAAGTTCTTCAAGTGCAAAAGGGGGAACCTTGCCATCTTTTTGAAGTATTTGAACTTAGTAAAATTTTTCCTTTAAAGGCAGTTTGCAGTACTAGTCAATTAAAGTCTAATGTTTCAGAGCTAGGATGATGATCAGGTGGGTGTTAAATGGCTAAGGAGGTCCCGCCTTTGCACCACAACAAGAGTTTTCCCAGGTTCAGAAAGTTTCCCTCCAAGATACAACAGATTTCCTGTAGTTTCAAACACTTTTGCTTGCAATTGTGTGGATGACACAGTAGATTGCACTGCGTGAGCCTGGTGCTGGTTTGTTGGCTGAAGCATGTACTTTCCATTGTGCAAACATGCTGTAAAGAGGCAGACACACTGTAATCAAACTTCTGAAAGCAAAAGAACACCAAGGCAAAAGTTTTTGATACAGCAGGTTCTTCAGCAGAAGGGTACTAAGGACTCTGTCCCCACAAGTGAGCAGGCTGTTGGACACATAGAGTGGCAAAAACTGCCCAGCAGCCCTTTATCCTTGGTGAATAAAGCAAAATGCTCTGAAAAGCTGTGTGGTAGCAGAGCAGCATAAAAGCATCAACCAAAAAGTTTTTTGAAGCAGCTCAGACCAGCAGGGAGTCCCAGGCTGCAGGAGGCCATGGCTCACTGGCAGCTAGGTCTAGGCACTTTCCAAATGAATCACCTTCTCCTACAACTCACTGCAAGTGGAACAGACACAGCTGGCAGCCATGGGACAAGTGAAGACAACACCACATTTTCCCTGCCCAGCAGCAGGGAAAGGGAAGATGATACTGGGAGCTGTTAATGTCCAGCTTAGCAGAAGGACAGCAAGATCTGCCAAGAAATAAATGCAGCAGGTTGCTGTAAAATAAGCCCTTGTTTCCAGCTCACTGTCCCTCAGCTCCTGCACATGTGCTGGGTCAACTCTGGGGTTTTAAGAGCAGCATATGAAAGTGTGAAGTGGAGGATTCCTTGCAGATCGTTGCACAGTGTCCTGCACATTGCCTGCTTGCAGAATGACAGACACAAGCCTCAGCGTGGTGCCTTGGCACCAGGTTTGTGCAGGGGCTCTTTCTCCCAGTGAAGAGCTCAGTTTTATGTGGCTGAGTCAGCCCTGTTGCTGCTGAGGTTACAAGCGCATAGCTTGTGGAGGCATTGGCATTCATATAACAAAAAATATCAGAGGCTGACCAAGAAAGATGCGTAGTTAGACCTAGAGCACAGTGGCAGAGATACATGCAAGCCCTGAAGATACCAAAGGTAATAAAGAGACTGGCAGAACATCCTTGAAGTTGCATTATAAAACAACAATATCTCAAAGAATGCCCTCCTGCCAGAGTTAATTCAGTTGGAACATAAATAGTGAGAGTTCATTATTCCTTTGTATAAATAAATTTATATAAATTTCCCTGATAAGCCTCTGCACAATACCCTGTTTCATTGAACAAAAGACATCAGCTGCACTGCAGAACAAGAAGAAAATAAGGAAGGAAAAAGGAAAAAATAGGAGTGAAACATTTGCCCAGTCTAGACATACAGCTCTGAAGAGAGACTTGCAGAGACTTTACAAAGATGATGAGGGGGCAGGAGTATGTCTTTTATGAGGAAAGGCTGAGGAAGCTTGGCCTGTTCAGTCTTAAGAAGAGATGACTCAGAGGGGACCTCAATAATACTTGTGAATACCTGAAAGGAGAGTGCCAAGAGGATGGACAAGGCTCTGCTCTGTTGTGCTGAGCAATAGGAAAAGAGGAATGGGCAGAAATTGCCAGGAATGCCCAGGAAGTTCCCCCTGAATATGAGGAAGAACTTCTTTACTGTGCAGGTGATCACCCACTGGGACAGACTGCCCAGGGAGCGTGTGGAGTCTCCCCTGCTGGAGATATTCCAGAACCTGGACACAATGCTGTGCTAAAGGAAACCTGGCTTGAGCAGGGAGGTGGGATCAGATGACCATGCCAGTGGTCCCTTCCAGCCTTACCCATTCTGTGATTTGGTGATTTTAGGATCTTAGTTCTGGAGAATATATAAACTTTTACTGGCAAGGGTGCAGATTCCTCGTATCTGGGAAGTAAAATTTCTGCCCAGGGTAATTCAGTGAAGATTGCAGGAGAGTGAGTGAAGAGCATCCTTTGGAGTGTGAGTCCTCTAACTAATATAAGGATAGAAAGATATACACGCATATAACTGAAAATCCAGAAAAACACATCCTCTTCTACCCCTCCAGAGTGGGGGGAAAAAAAAAAAACCATGAATGCAGTCATAAACTTAGTTATTATTGGAAGGCATTAAAATATTATGGGAATAGGCATAGTAGACAAGCAGGGAAAAAATGGAATAGTTGAAGTGGCCCAATTCTAAATTTAGCAGTAAAATTGTAGATTAAAATCTGAATCTGTAAATGAACACATAAATATATACATTTATCAAATGACAGGCAGAGACTGCTGAACAATCTCAAAGAGCCATGTCTGTATTAAAAGTTGCAGCAACCTTTTAAGCCATCATTTGTCCCTTGCCAGCATTACTCAGCTGGACCTGAAACTATAATGATTAACAGTCTTGTATACATAGATCATCACTGGATGAAATTCAGTAATGCCTATCAAGGTATGAAAGACAAAAAATACGGTGGTACAGAGTTTTGCTCAGCTCTGACTCCTTCCAAGACACAACTGGGAAAAAGATTACTTCAGTGCTCTTGTTATTTTGTGTGCCTAGAAGAGGGATCAGAATGGAGTGGCAACACAAGCACAGAATTTTGTGATGAGTTAGAGCTGCCCCAGACTGCACAGAGGCCCTGCCCAGTGATGCTCCATCCACAGCGTGTGCAACTGAGAACTGACAATACGGCCCTTCATTTGTGTATCAGGAAGATGTTTATTGGCCAAGGTATATTAATCAGCATTTGTTTGCCTCTGTGAAGTAGCACACGATTTCTTCCAGAGGAAGATACATAAAAAGCAAAGCTTAACAGAAAAGGATAATTTTTTTTTCCATTTGAAACTCTGGCTTCAAGAGAAATGTTAACATTCATGGCTAAATGCCTCATTGTTATTCTTCCCCTTTGTGCTTATCTCTTTTTTCCTGGCCCAGGGGCACCCAGAAAGAGCTGTCAGCTGCCAGTCAGTGAGTAAAGAGCCATCTGACACTTGGCAGGTTTCAGCTTTTCTGCCCTGACCAATCTGCTGCTGCCCTTGATTCCATTAGATGGTTTCACTCCAGATCTTGTGCTCACAAGAAGAGTCTTCGTTTCATCAGTCAAGTATACATTGTATTTCTCTGTGAGCCACCCCTGGTGTGATTTCTCTGTGCCCGTTAGAACCCAGGGAGAGGTGTTTCTACTTTCCCTCTCCATTTCCCAGACGCACGCTGTTTCCTGGCACCTTCAGATTCCTTTCTTAAGAGTCTATACCTGGCTGACAGAAATAGCTTGGTCATGTGCAACAAATGCCAGACAGACACAGAAAATAATTCAGCTTCTTGGGTTATTTTCCCTATGGAAAATTAAGGCACCCGGGCTGCTGTAGGCACAGGATTCAGAGCAAAGAGGTGAAAGAACAGCACTATGCCAGGTTCTAATCCTCAGCACCAGGAAGCTCCTTTGCCGACAGCACCATTTTCCTTCTGTGGAAAAGACATTGTTTAGGTCGATCCAAAGAGACAAGTCAGGCTTAAGAATTCTGAAAAATGTCATGTGTGCTATGACCAGTGACCTTCTTAATATTGTTTACATAATATGAGTTAAGAATCATATTTTATGTACCATTGCCGTTTACAGTGTTGGCAGAAGAAAATGCAAAGTCAGTTTGGAACACTTGGTCCCATTTGTTGCCTGGAACTCTTAAGTAATTATCTGCGTTATAATACAAAACTCCAGAGCCAATCATTGTATCTGCAGAAGCACACAACAGCGAAAGTCCATCAACAAGAAAACAGACTAATTCTTATCCCTGTGTTGGACGGATCTGGGGTGGCTCTTCTAATTGAAATTATTATGTCAGATGGCTCGAAGCAGCTATTCTGGTCGCTCCAAAGCTGAGGATAAGCCACTGGGTTTGATTTAGACCTGCAAATGGCATTAATCTGTCCCAGAGACAATGTGTTCTAGGAGCCACTGAGTCATTTATTTACCCACAGAACAGTGCATAGGGGTCTGCATTATCCTGTCAGCCCTCAGATCCCAAAGCATATGATGTTACTTACAAATGTGAAATTTGCATCAACAACCACAAGTACGCAAATCCCGAAGTAACGCTGAACAATAAACGTCCACAACAATCACACCAGAGAACGCTGCTACAGAACACACCAAAGAGAGCTCCTTTTTAGCTTTGTGTCAGCAAGGGATAAAGTGAAAAATATCTATAAATGTGCATTTCAAGGGCCCAAGTTCCTTGATTTCTGTTATTTTCCTGACATGCCCACCAGCCATATTTGTGGAAGTAGTGCAAATGTATCCAGTGACAGCATCCTCCAGATGGAAAACTTCACCATTGACCCAACTTTTCATTTGTAAGACATCAAAGTTGTATTGTCTGTACTATTAATATGCCCCCAATCCCTTCTCCCTCAGCTTATTATGGGGCCTGAAGTATTCTTCCATGGAAAACTTTAGTTTGTCAAGAAACATTTCACAAAACTAAGCAAATAGACTGTAAGTATATTTAGAAAAAAATATCTTTGAACTATCTCCTAAATCCTGATGCAACAGTGTCCTCTCTGAGAAGTATTTCCCTTGGGAATAACAGGGATCCATGGGACCCTGCCTAGCATCCAAGGCTGGTACCACAACCAACTTACTGCCCTCAGTGAGTGACAGGCGCCTTTTTTGCTCTGCTCAAAGCTTTACCATCTTGGTTGCAGTGACACAATAATTACAAACAAAGATACTTTTTACTGAGTGATTAGAAACAAGGACATTTATAGCTACTAGCTGCTGAGAGTTAACCCAAACTGCATGTTTGTGCTGTTGAGCACAAGAACCACTTCCTTCTTCATACCACATCCTCATGAGAGGTCATGCTAACGCTTCTGATTAAATAGCAGAAATTTTATTTAATATTCCATAAGAACACATTGTTTTGGGGTCTAGTTGGTTTTTTTTGTTTGTTTTTTTTTTTTTTTTACTTCATTTTTAGGAATCCACCATGTTGAGAGGCCTATGCCTGTGAGAAAATTACCTCTGAAATGGTTAGTTGCTCAGGGAGAAGGAAAGATGGGGAGGTGGAGGGTGAACCCTAGTCATAGAACCATAGAACAAATCAGGTTGGAAAAGACCTTTGGAAAAGATTGGTTGGGAAAGACCGTGGAGTCCAACCGTTAACCCAGCACTGCCAAGTCCACCACCAACAGGATGGTCTTGCAAAACAGCAGTGGTGGCTGGTCCAGCTTGTGAGGGAGCAGGAAAGGATCACTGGGGGGAGGAGGGAAGAATCACTGAAGCTGTCTCACCTGGGGGGAAGAAGTCTGTCAGTCCCCAGGAGCTGTACCACCACACCCTTGCAAGCGCAGGGGGTACAAGCTGCTCCACACCCCGGTAACCAGCTCATCAACTCAAGCTGGTTTTAGCCTGAAGAAACGTGTTACATTAAGGGCTTGTGTCTGGCTTGGCCATCATTTGGAAGCTCCTGGCTGAATGAGGACCAGACCATAAGCAGGGAATTTTGTGCTTTTGTTAATTCAAGAATAGTGTATGCTGCATGGTTAGGGTATGTGCTGATGTTTCCAAGACAAACAGAAAAATGGTGCCTTTGACTAGTAAAACAAAGTACTTTAGAAGCCTGTTACAGAGGCTCATTGATCTCAGAGCAGTGGTGGCTGGACTCTTTTTAATAACAATGAAGAATGTTATAAATATATAGAGAGAGTAGATTCTCTCAAATTAGCTCTGTGTCCTGTGTTCCTAACTCCTTACTTTACTGCTTAATGTGCAAGAAATCCTGTACTGCCAACAGTTTTCTTCGACTAGCAAAGATGCAAGCAACTAAATAGAGGTTTACGGACTGCTTGTTTAACTGTACCCTTTTACTTCTGACTAAGCCTGTTTATGTAGTAACTTTTCTGATACTGAGAAACTAGAACCAGAAAAAAATGACTGTTTTGTTATTTCCATGTGTTGTATGTGGGACCACTGTACCTGCTTGTGTATTTGCATGGGAATGCTGGTAAGCCATGAGGAAATGCTTTGATGCTGGGATATCTATTTTTAGTAAGTGGTTTGCATGACTGCTCTGATGCTAAATAAACTAGTAAATCTAGAAAAGCTTACATCTATTATTTCCTGACAGCTAATGCTCGCCATAGAGCAAGGAACAATAGTCATCGTTAGAAAGAGGAGTAATCATGGGTATTAACTGTTTATATTGCAAAGTCTAGAACGGATTTCAGCTTGGCACAGCATTTCCCCTGCTCCTCTTCCCTCAAAAGTTAGCAGCGGAATAACAAACTCAATTTGTTACTAGTGATGGAGCATAGAACCAGGGGGCTGTTCAGGCTTCCCTTGTACCCCAGGGTGGGTTATGTGAGAGATGCTTGTCTCCCTTTTTGTTAAATCCTTCCAGTGATGAAGAAATTATCACTTCCTTGTGCACTCTAGTTCTGCTACTCTTTTAACTGGGAAGTATTTTACAAAGTCCTGAGTCTTTTTGTTGCAGTTAACAGTTTGCGGAGCACAGTGATTTGTTTTCTGTAACTATTTCTTACCAATCCAAAGGTTTTAAAGTGCTCCTTCTTCAGCAAACTCCTCTCTCAGCAGCACAAACCAATCCTCTACCCCAGAGGTCTCACTCGTCTTCTTGTTTGAATATGGATTTTCTGCCTTTAGTTGACTGCTCTTTGTCTCGAGCTGTGTTGCCAAAAGCTGCACATGGTACCTGAATGGAGAGTTGCAAGACTGAGGTGTTGAAAGTATTTTTTATTTTTCTGCTCTTTTCCCGTATCTGTCACCCTCAGTGGTGTTCCCTCCTGCCTGGTACTGGTGCATCCTTTTATTCCTGCCACCTACAACTCCTTAGTCTTGTAAACTGCTTGAATGCAAAGTCCTTTCCCGCTCTTTTGTGGGAGACAATTTTACAAAATCCCTCCATCCTGGAGCAATGTAAGAAATAAATGATGATAAACTCTACAAGACATTTTGCAGGGCAACAGTGCTCCAAAAAAAAAAAAAAGTCTAATTTGGCACTTCCATGGATGTTGCTGAATCTTTTCCCCAAGCTAACGCAAGGCATGCATTCTCACTACAGTTTCATTAAATCATCTTTGTCACACCTCTGTGACATGATGGAATAGGGCGAGGAAAGGCCAAAGCAGAGAAGAGGGCATGTATCGAGCTGGCTTTGAGCTCCCCCTGGAGCTCAAGGGTTGTTTGCTCTTGGCTGACCTCTTAAAAATAGCACATCAAACAGCTGAGTGGGAGCTCGTGATATAGCACAACGTTACACTGGTTTTATGGCTTGGTGCAGTCTTCTTCAAAATGTCCTGGGGTTTTATAGTTATGATGTCCTTCTCAGCAGTTCAAGCACTTGTTTCCTTCAGCATGTTGTACGTATGATAAGCAGTCCCTACCTGAACTGTAAAACTGAGTCACCAGCACAGCCATGAGGACTCGAAAAGGCAGAATGTGTTACAAAGTTTAAATTGTGGTTTAGGACTTCAGAATATGTTCTCTTCTAGAGAATATTTAATATTTAGCACAGGTTTAATATCTCTCCCATCCTTCTATTATCTTTCACCAGGAAATGGGTTTGAACATAAATGTTTTCTTTTAATAATTCTAACAAATGTCCTTAATCATTTTGCAAAGATCTCAGGTGGCCTCTATACCTATCCCTCCCCCACTCTGCCAAAGGTGACATGCTACACACCCTACAAGAGCATCTCAGATGTCCTTGTTCCTTTTCTCAGCAACAGGAGAGGGCTACAGCTCTTTCCACTTCTGAAGCCAAATGCTACAGAACTCCACTGCTTTTATGCCAGCATTGTTAAGAGAAACAAGGGAAGGTTCTAGAGAAGATACAGGGGTTTTGTTTCTGTAGGTGCTAATTAAATACATATCAATATACATGTTGCAGCATGATTTATACACCTAATATACACCTATATGCCTTCTGCCAGGTGCTACATGCCCAGGTGTTTCAGATTAACTCAATGCTTATGGTTAACAGACCATTTCGTAAACATACAAAACCATAAGTAATACTAAGTCAAATAAAACTCTGCCTCAGTAATCATGGGGTCATCACAAAAAACCCCCTGTATATACATTTTTATCATTGAAGCCTTGAGAAAACCCTACTTGTACAGCTTTCAAGAGATTTCAGTTGAGCATTTTCCTCAGCCTAAATCAAGTTTCCAAGTAAAAGCAGGCTTTATGGCTTTCAAGTTTAAGGAGACAAACTCGTATCATTAGAGATCACCATGCAGCTGAAGATGAACTACATCCTCAGACATAACTCCCCAAAAATGCTACATATGGTTGCACACCTATTGAAAAAGCAACATCACAGGTCTGTTGGAATCCATTATTTTAATTTATTCTGCAAGAGCATTCAAAATAAAAATACAATTGCTTAAATGCTGAACACAATAAGCTAAACCCACGGTTAAAACAGACTTTGACTTTCCATACACAGGCGTAACTTTGCTGGTTCCATTAGAATTAGGGCTATTTTTACAGCAGTGAACCTCCCAGCCTGAACCACCAGGTCATGCCATCAAAACTGTTCTGGTTACTTGCGATTGCTGGAGGAATTATACGCTCTGCATTTTGTAAGCTCATCATGTTCCACATTTATAAAATCATCAAGTTTGAGATCAGGGCCTGTGCAGAGAGTATCTCTCTGAAGTACTGGTCCACCTCCAGCAAGATGTGGTGGAGTACTTGTACTGCCCCTAAATTGAACTTAGCCCCATCTCTGTATCTTCTGCACACCTACAGGCAAGGTTTAATGCTGGAGGTTTTGGAAGAGGAACAGAACCCAAACATGAAAACTGTCTGATCTACAGTCCCTTTTCCCATACACACACAGAGCACCTAGTTAAAGTGCCAAAGCATAAAGTGTCACATTGCCTAAACCTCTAAAAGAGCAAGTTTCTTTAAAAAATATTAGCCATATAAAAATAATTTTGATGTGTCTATATGCATGCTATTTCTCTAGCAAAAACAGATCTCTGCTATTCTTGGGCAATTTGTTCAGGGGTCACTTCTGGTTAACTATATTCCACTTTAATTGAAACACTCTTAAGTGATAGAGATCTGCACTAAGCAATTTACTTTGTCTCCCATTTCTTCTGCGTAAGCAAAATATGGGCTCCTGCACTTTGTCCTTGCAATTGCTTTCCTGTTTTAACCCTCTTGGCTCCACCTAAATTGTCCACTAACTCAGGAGGAGAAGAATGCCACAGTGGGAGAAGATTCTCTGATATTGCGGCTTTCTTTGTTCTGAGGTACTCTGGCTAAAGAACAGTTCTTCCCTCTCCATCTATAGCTATATAAAAATAATAAAAATATTGGGTTCAAATAAATACAACATTTGAAATTGGACATCTTTCTTCTAGTTCTGTATTATTCTATAGCTGATTTGAAACTTTTATTAGAAGTATCAACATACAAAAATACACTAGCAATTTTTTCTTACTTTTAAGCTCAAGTTCTTCTTTCTTCAGCTGCTCAGTGCTTCCCCAACCTGTCTTTACTGAAAGCAGAAAAAGACATTTCACTGCATACTAAATAAGGATAGATACTGTAGATGTGTCAGAGCCCCTAAAATGGGTGTTTGGAACAGAGACTGCAGTGCCTGGTGTTGTACAAACATCCTCCTCTAAGTGTCTTGTGCTCCTTCTGACCCATTTCTCCAGCACTGAAGTGCCTCTGTGCAGATTTAAACTGGGCTTTTTACATAGAGAGGGAATATTTTGCTCCACATACATCTGTATCACAACCTCGCCATTAGTCACTCCCAGCAGGTCTAAAAAGAGAAGACATGAATATGCAAATTCACTGCACATGTAATCTTTGTAACTGGGAAGAATAAATAGGCTACATTTCAAACAGTTTCCTCTACAATCATGTCATCATTCATCCCACGGAGCAGCACTGCCAGAGATTTCATAATTGCCTCTGTACCAGTACTAGAAAGAAGAAGATTTTGCAGCAATTCCTTGGTGCCCTTGGTGGTAGAAGATCACCTCGTGAGCTTCCAGTACTTTGGCGGACACAAGGAAGGTAGAAAAAAAAAAAAAAATGGGAAGACTAACTGAGGGCTTTAAAAGGAACTGCAGAATACACAGACCCTAACAAGGAGTTAACATTTTCTGCCCATGAAGCCACCAAAGGCTGTTTGATGCATTGCTTTCAACAGTCTTAAATAGTACTAAATACCTTAAAACATGAAGCAGGTTGAAAAAGCACCCACTATATTTGGCATTATGTTTTTTCTACATCTCTGCTTGAGCAATAGGAAAGGAAAGCCCTCACTACTCAAGAGCTCAGCTACTGTGGCCAGTGTCAAAAGAGTCAATACTGCAGGGAAAGGACTTTCATCTGAATATTTGTTTTTCTGAGAGTCCATTACCAGTCTCTGGACTGTATGTTTACAACTGGCTCCACAATATCAGGGCTTCAAGATATTTTCCCAAACTCCTACACAGTTAAACTTGCCAGTGTGAGCACTGGCAAAGCCTGGGGATAACTACAATGTCACCAGAGCAAATGACACATGCCAACATTAAAGGCTTAACATGAGATTTTAAAGAGAATTCAGGTTCCTAGCAGGGAGAGAGTAATTTTTAAAATGCCCCTGCTATGTATCTGCCAGAATTACCAAGGTGCTGAATTTTCTTAAAATTTGCATCTTAAAAGAAGACCCTGTATCCTTCAGCAGATCTGAGTGATTCTGCAGCTTGAACTTTGGCCTTCAGCTGCTCATGTTTTAAGATGTTCATTTATTGCAAAGATCAGTCTAGGGGCAGTACCACGGAACACTCCACGGCACCAGCACACTGGCAAGTCCGTGCTGTTGTGGCTTACAGCAACACCTATCTCTGAAGCAAACAAGTGGCTCTTTCTGTTGCTTTTGTAATCCCAGCATTTTCAGTTAAAGAAGAAACACACACACACAAAAACCACCCCAAACCAAAAAAATCCCAACCAAAAAAAAAAAAAACCAACACGCAGACACAATTACATGCAAATTTCAGTAAAAAATTCTTTGAAAGTACAAGGTATCACTGAAGAGCCACTGGAAGTTTGCTATTTTGACAATTTTGTGATTAAAAGCCCACAAAAAAACTATGGAAAGACACCTGATGACTTAAATGAGCTTTGGATCAGCTGTAAGGGCATTTCTTTATGCACTGAGACTGTTATATACAACAGTAAATAAGTTACAACACTGAAGAAATGCCGATAATGAACACTTACTTTTGCTCACAAGTGCAAACAGCTTTCTTATGAATAGTATAATTTAACAACTTTGCTATATAATATCCCTATGATAAATCAAACCAAATTTTAAAAACAAATTACAGATGCAGCTGGAAAAAAAAAATTAAGTAAATATAAATACATATATATTACAAAATTACATCTTCAATGAGATGCTGCCTGTACAGCAGCCTGCATCATCAAAATCCTGAGCACTCAGCGCCCAACACTGCTGGAGACAGCTGAGTTCATGCTGCATTTTTCAAGCCCACACACACATCTTGTGCTTTCCACTGAGAAAGCTGGGGGTTTAGAGATTCAGGCTATTCCTCACAAAGCTGCAGAGTGCTGAGCAGCAAAAAGCATCTCGCACCGTGCACTGGGAATGTATGCCAAGTATCACACCAAAAAGCACTTGGTAAAGTTGTCTGGATCCTCAACATAAAGGTTTGGGTGTCATTCAGGAACAATATTACTCACCTCAACTTAGTAGGTAACCTATGCTAAGCTAAACAACATAATCTGATTGCAAGGAATGCACAGGCTTTAAAGTCACTGTTTATCTACGTTTTGAGTGCCTTTTTGAGGTCAGAATAGAAATTGGCCAGAGTACTGGACATTGCAGTGTCTACTGCAGATTGTGGTAGCATCCCTCGTAGTTCAGTCTGGATGTAGCCTGTCAAAAGACTGTGGCCAGGAGAGTCCTTGAGAGGGACACAGAACCAACCGCAAGGGTGATTGAATCCACGGACAAAGTTCGGTCTCACCTCTCCATAGTCCAGGCTTATACCTGTGAAGGAAAATGAAACAAACAAACAAAAAGGGAAATTAATTTGAGAGAGATAAAAAAAAGATAAGGTGCAGTAAATTTGAAATACACTCTGCTTGGGGAATTTAGTAGTAGTGACAAACACACTTCAAATTTCTGGGTATTTTCATGCATGAAAGTTGTTCTTCATCCAAACTCCACAACAGACAGGAGAGCATGATAAGCAAAAACTCAAATATTAAGAGAACATTCCTCCCATTTACTAGAAGCAAGTTGTTACTCCTCGCAGTTTGCTCTAGGACCTAAGAGAGGACTCTACACTCCTGTCCCACAGCTGGTGTAAGTGAAATCTGGCAGAAAGGAATGGCTCATGGGTAACTAGTAACTTGTACATTTCTTTAAATCTGTAAAATGTAAGAACACCTTTGAATTTGTTAAAACACCTTGAACTTATTTGTTGAAGATCATCTTACACCATTTTTGGCATGTTTATTAGTATTGCATCTGGATCAAATCTGCAGCCAAGCAACTACTGCAAAATAAGAATTAAACAGAGGTAAGTGGTGGCTTACCACATGTTAGAAGCCCATCTTCATAGCTTGTAGTGTAAGAGAAATCAACAAACTCTCTTGGTGCTATGATGTTCCAGAGCTGGCCAGCAGTTGTATAGCGCATCACACAGCAGTTCTTGTTGAGTGACAGAATTAGGAGGGCAAGAAAACAAAAATATCTTAGTATACAGGGAAACTTATGCTTGCAGGAAGCTAAGGTTTTTCACAAAGATCACAGTTCTGTCAACTACATTGTGCAAATTCAGTGAGGCCTGAACGGCTGTGCTATTTTCAGCTTAAATGCTGGAAGTCGTAAGGACTCATGGGCTACAAGTGAGAGCTGTGGGAGCAAAGAATACCTGGCACCATAAAGATCAAAAGAGCTAAAGCTAGAGAGCTGTGTCATGCCTGGCAACTGAAAGCCACATGGCTCTTATGTCACCAAGGAGTAGTTGGGAAGTCTGAAAGGACCATGAACAAATTGCAAGAGGACTCTCTTGGTACTCAGATACTCTATCACATGCTTTTAAACCTCTAAGTGAAAAATATAATAGAATGTGAACAATCCTTCAAAACAGCTTTTCTTATAATACAATAGAGTCTGTATAAATTTTAGGGAATACTTAGCAAAAATACCTTGTCATATAAATCTTCCTTCAGAGACAGAGCAAAAGACAAGCCATGTGTCATGGTCCAGATGATGGTTTAGGTGAGGGTTTTGAATTCATACTGAATGTCTGCAGTAACCAAAGAAAAGCTACCAGCTCTTCTGTAACCAACTTCAAAGCTACCTTTATTTATCAAGCCCTGACACTCAGTATGAACTATTTTGTTCATGGCTCAGCACAAAGCCATGCCACACAAGTCAGCCCTTCAGGAAGAGGGAGAGGCTGCAGCCTCCATGTGTGGACTATTACTATTACTATTGTTTGTTGTGCAACAGAAGAAAGCCACCTACATGAAATGGCTTTGGCATATACAGTATCACACTGCAGACCTCTATAGGTGAATTTTATCACAGGCTACCAGAGCTCCCAGATCCAAGAGAATTGTGACTGACTCCTTTATTTTTAGCCTTGGTGGAAAGATGAACTTCAAGTCTCAGAACAGGACTGTGCTGCCAGAAAGCCTCACCTGAGATCACACACACCATGTATGCAAAATGCTGTCTGTGCACGCAAAAAACAGGCTGAGAAAGGTTCATATTTGTTGGAATTGCTCTGCTGTACTGTTAAATTCATGTATTCATCAATACACCTTTCCCTCAAGAATCTAAACAAGTTTTCACCTCTTCAAAAGTTTCCATGATGTCCATTGAAGTCATTAGGCTGTCCCAGTCTAGCCTGTAAGGTCCAGGGCGAATATGATCCACTATTCTGTTAGTAACATCTTCCACCACTCCTTGAGCTTTGTAGCTAGAAAAAGATGTTTATATTTGTTAAGAAATTCTTTAATTCCATTAATTTGCCACACTATACTTACATTAACACCTTAGTACTAGGAAGTACAGTCAGAGGACAATGGCATCAGAAAAAGATCTATGGGTGCATCTATTCTTCTCTGCAAGAAATTTTCTTCTGAAAAACTTTGTATTTTTTTCTAGTTACAATTTTATAAATGGCAAACTCCTTCCTTGGATAAAAATTATTATTGTTTATTTCTCTAACAACTGTAAAACTTGCTATTTTACTCCTACTGCCAAGCTAGAAAGGGAGTTCACCAGAGACAAGTAAAGCTAAAGTAAGAAAGAGATCAGGAATATAATGGGAAAAATATCTTTCATAAAGCAAAAGCAACAGGATGTTGGAGACTGAAATGTTGTGGTTTATGGCTCAAACATTTTTATGAAGGATTTTTGATGATTGTAACAAAACTGTGTAACAAAAGCTGCACAGAAGCTGCACCCTGAATGGGCCTGCTGGCTGAGGCCCTGGATTGTATGTTGATTTGAGATAAGATAAACTGACCTAGGTCTGGGCTGGGAAAGAAGAATACTTTTACAGGAGGATTAAGCCCAGCACCTTCTGGGTGGAGGCCACAGCCCTAGGCTTAACAGCTGCCAGGCTTGTACAGACTCCTACACCAAAGAGGGGAGGAGGAGAGGTTTTGGGTGTGTGGTGAAAAAGCCTCAGGTCAGAGACAGCGAATGCCCACCCTCTGCTGTGCAGACCAGCCCAGCTGTGGGGCCACCCATCCTGGGAAAGCCACATCTAAGGGACATCCACATGTGGGACAGCAGAGAGTGTGTCATGGCCTATCAAAGGCCCCCCCAAAAGGGTGCCCATACCCTGCACCAGAGCACTGCTCATGATGCAAATTGATGCAACAGATCCACAGTCGTGCAAGGGACAGTGTCAAACCTGTCCTCCCTCAGGGGAGGCACCTGGACATTCCCACCTGGCCTAAACGTGTATTAATCCATTGGATTCTGTACTTTTGGGTGGCGGATCTTCATCACCAAGAAGGCCAGGTGGAGAGGATCAACAAGACATCATTGGGACCCATGCAGGGGTGATATGTTTCTACCTTATCTGCCTCTGTCACTTTCCCTGTCCCCCCACCACCTCTTTTTCTATTTCTCTCTTTCTTTTCTCTCTTTGCCTCTTTTACTATTAAATAAAATATATCAATTTTTTGGTATCAACATCTAACATTGTTTGGTTTTAATCAAGTTTTGGGGAATATTTGAACCTTTCTGGGTTTATTCTGCTTTATTCACAGTTCTCTTTGCTCCTCTGCGATTAGAGCAGATCATAACACAGCAGTAGAACCAAGCTAACAAGAAACTACATTAAGCTTTAGTTACATATAAGAGTACCAAATAAAATCATGTGGTACAAGACATCACAGAACATTCATTTGTAATCAGGTATTTTTAACAGACACCAGAGATTTTGTTTACTTGCCTCCAGTTCCTGAAGGGGAAGAATCCATCAGAATCATTATTTTCCAAATACTCTGTATTCATTAAGATGTTCTTATTGATAGAAAATAACTAGTCAAGCAACAGAGTCACCTCTTCACTCGTGCAGTTCACCCATATTCACCTGTATGGAGCCCATCTCAGCTGGATACTTGGAACTGGAGGACCATGTGAACATGTCACAGGCTTCCAGGAAGGTGTTTGGAAAGTTCTTCAAAGTGCCCTTTAGTTCTCCTAGGTGCATAAACAACCCTGGGGTCTTCACCTGCAGACGGCAATCACTGCCCTCCTGGCAGTGGCTCAACTACACAACCTGTTGGTGCCAGTGGGCCCATGGACCTGCATAGAGTCAGCACACTCTTGGTGTCTGGGGCCATCAGCTCTTGCAGATTCAACAACACTTAAATTCCATAGGGTGTATCAGTCCTTGAGATCATGTTAACACAATACCTTCTCACATGACTTTTCGTTTCTTCAGAGTGCTGTTTTCTAGCAACTACTTTTCTACCTAAACCCACAGAACCCAGTGACAGAAACTCACACAGGAAGGGCTTTTTTGTCACACATCTCTCTCACAACTCTACTCTTGACATTTTGAAGTCACACAGTCACTGCAACAGTCCAAGGACTGACTGGGCTGTCAGCCAGTGACCCTTCAGAACTACTGAACCCAGACTTGATTCTCAGCTTTACAGGCCAATATTTCTGGGCAGGTGCTGTTGCCCTCTTCAGCCAACAGGAGTCTTGAGGTATTTTGGTGTATTCCACAGACATCACTATTGTTCTAAACACCATGCAATGCTAAAGTATCAAACTAAAAAGCTAGAAAGAAATAGGCTAGCCACAATAGGTAATCCATTTAGCTTCTGCCCTGGAGAATCAGTGTAGCTCAGGGCTGTAGAATTCACAGTCTTAATTTCTAAACTCTACAGAACGCATCTGTGGAACATTAAAAATGTATCTGCTGTGCAGGCAAACTTACAGGTATCCACTGAATTCCTCTGAGGGTTTACGCCACACAGTTGCATCTTTCTGAAAGAAAATATAAGACACAATGTTAATTGTCACTTACATATTATTACAAGATGCCCAGAAAATGCTTCAATGCTCCCAATTAAAAGCAACCAATTTTATCATTAACCATTGTTCACCTAGGCACCAGTACACACTTTTCTTCAGATGTTATCTTTTACTTGTAATTTTCCATTATTTCAAAAAAAACTAGACAATAGCCTTTCTCAGTCAAATGCTAGAAGTCTGTGCAGAAGTCGGGTTCAGCAGGCCAGGCCAGCTTACTTTGAAAACACACAGAGTAATGAAACAACATTAGCAGGCAAAGCCTTTCAATTACAAGGCAATTGGAAAGGCCAAAGCTGGATGCTAGTCAGACAGCAAGACCACACTACTTCTGCTTACACTCCTGTAACACAAGTTACAGAAGTGTGCAAGACGTGCAGTGGCAGACAAGAAAATTTAATTACCCTTCTCTCCTGGATGCCTGACTACAAGTGTCTTGCAAGCAGTAGACTATTTATTTCAAAGTTACGCATAGAAAATAGAGAAACCAGTATCTTGTGATTTTTACGTAACTACAAAATGGAGCCTCCGTACAAAGTCTCTGAATTTTGGTGTTGAAGAGAGTACCATATGGCACCACTTTATTTGGAATCATGATTATGCAAGCACAAAGGACCAAATGTCCTAAAGAACAGTACTGTTAATTATTCTATCCAGAATTGTTTAAGATATTTCAAGGCAAAACACAGCTCCTTGTATAGGTAAAGCTCTGAATGTCTTTTACACGGCACAATACCAAAATAGAAAGAAGAGAGGGAGGAAGGAAAGGAGAGAGGAAGGAAGGGCAGGAGAGAGGCAGAGAGTAAGCCCAACTAGAAATTTTTAAGGGTAAAATCTGAGGAGTAATGCGATTTGAGACAATAGGATGAAGGTAACTTTTTAAAGGAATACAGCACTACTTCATATCAACACAGGAATACTAACACACAAATAGACTTAACATTTAAAACAGAGATGGTATAAGTGTACTGCAAGAGTGAAAGGCTTGGATGCTCTGTTCCTCCCTCTCAACACAGCGAATTTGTTAATTTTGCAAATAATCCAGTTACATTCGGATCATTTGCCTTTGTCTTATCAATGTCTGCTCATGATGGAAGAAAAAAAAAATTAAAGTCCCACTCAAACCATTAACAAGAAGACAAAGACAGGAATTTATCACACAAGTCCTACCATATTGCTACGCTTTTATCTTCTGTGGAGAACAGCACTAAAAAGTATTCACCTAGGCTAGAACTGATGCACCAGCGAAGTCTATTGAGCTTTTTGAAGCCCAACTCAAAAAACCCAGGCAGCTCAAAAGAAGAGGATAGCAAACTGAGAAAGCAGGAACTGTATTCCCTTTCATGGGAGGAAACTTAGGATAATGTGAAGGCTCTAAAGAACAGAAAGTGAAACAATATGAGAGGAAGCATTGAGAACGACCTAACTTCTTAAGAGGACGAAATCTGGAAATTGAAGCAAGATGAACTATTGACAAGAGATTCCAGAGTCTGGCATATCCTACCTGCAGGCTGTGTCTGCCTTCTTGAAAGTACATGTGAGCCTCTTTCAACACTATTAGTGCTAACTACTTTATATTTTCTGTAAGTCAATTCTACAATCCTACACAGGTAAGATTCTTCTGTGAGTTACTTCCCTGAAAACGGGTAGAAGGAATGACAAGAGTATGCCTGCGAATAGGAGAAACACATCCTGCCATCTTAAGATGTTCTATCCTAGAGGGATGGTTTCACAGCACTTCTCATTTTAAAGCACGGCCAAGTGTTTCTCAGCCGTGTGACACAGCACAGCGGTCTCTTTCCGCCGCACAGGTGACCCTCAGCTTCCTGGGTAGCACGAAGTGGGAAGCAGCCCAGAGCACTCACGGTTTTCTTCGCCACCCGCCACTCGCCGTCTCCGATGCTGTGGTACCGAACCAGCGTGTTCCGCAGCTTCGAGGCCAGGGGCGCTGGATTGGGCAGCGGATCCATTTGCATCCCTTCTGCGCGAAGATGCCTAATCACAGACACACAGCAGAACAAGGCAGGGGGTCACGGATGCCAACAACAGCGCGGATCTTCCAAACCCGAGCGGAGGATGCAGAAAACACCGCGGCGCGCACACACGCACATCTCCCCGCTGGGGTCGGGTGACGGCGGGCGGTTGCCAGGCGCTCAAGCCGAGAGCCAAGGACTCAGGCGAGTGCCAGCAGCCGCCAGACAAGCGCCAGGCACGTCCCGGGATGCGCCGGGAACGCGGAACAGGCGCGCTCCCCTCACGGCCGCACCACCGCCCCGGACCCGCGCTCACCCGCAGCCCGCCCGACAGCGCGCGATGCCGGCAGCCAATCAGAGCGCGGCCGCAGCGCCGGTGCAGCCAATGGCGGCGCGGTCCGCCGGGCGCGGGGGTGGGGAGGTCACCGCCCCCTCTCGTCACGCGACCTCGGGACATGTCGCGGCCGTGTCGTCACGGGCGGGGGTGGGGCCGCGNCTGCCTCCGGCACGTGCGGGGTGTCTGAGACACCGCCTCGCTGGGACGGTACCGGGGCTGTCTGCTCACGCGTGCCTGTTGCTGTGGCTTTGTACTGATAGCACAGAGTCACAGAATCATAGAATCATCTGAGTTGGAAGGGACTCATCAGGATCATCGAGTCCAACACCTGGCCCTGCACAGGACACCCCAAGAGTCACAGAATGCCAGGGGATTATACAAACGCTTCTTGCGCTCTGTCAGGCTGGTGCTGAGAGCACTTCCCTGAGGAGCCTGTTCCAGTGCCCAA
>VZRN01000427.1:258268-300459 GCA_013397935.1 Dasyornis broadbenti
CTCCGCCCCGCGGGGGTGGGGTGCCGGCGGGCGGTGGCCAGGCGCTCAAGCCGAGAGCCAAGGACTCAGGCGAGTGCCAGCAGCCGCCAGACAAGCGCCAGGCACGTCCCGGGATGCGCCGGGAACGCGGAACAGGCGCGCTCCCCTCACGGCCGCACCACCGCCCCGGACCCGCGCTCACCCGCAGCCCGCCCGACAGCGCGCGATGCCGGCAGCCAATCAGAGCGCGGCCGCAGCGCCGGTGCAGCCAATGGCGGCGCGGTCCGCCGGGCGCGGGGGTGGGGAGGTCACCGCCCCCTCTCGTCACGCGACCTCGGGACATGTCGCGGCCGTGTCGTCACGGGCGGGGGTGGGGCCGCGCCCCGGATTGGGGGTGGCGGGGGGGGCGTGAGGGAGGGAGCCGGANGAATGCCAGGGGATTATACAAACGCTTCTTGCGCTCTGTCAGGCTGGTGCTGAGAGCACTTCCCTGAGGAGCCTGTTCCAGTGCCCAAACACTCTCGGGGAGAAGACCCTTTTCCCTAATATCCAACCTAAACCTCCCCTGAAACAACTTCAGGACCTTTAATCGAGTCGTTGTCACTGGCCACCACAGAGAAGAGATCAGTGTCTGCACCTGCTCTTCCCTTCAGGAGGAGGTTGCAGACTGCGATGTGGTCTCCCCTCAGCCTTTTCCAGGCTGAACAGACCAAGGGCCTTCAGCCACTCCTCATATGGTTTCTCCTCAAGGCTCTTCATCTCTGTGTCCCTTCTTTGGACACTGTCTAGTACCTTTAGATCTTTTTTACACTTTGGTGCCCCAAACTGCCCCCAGTACTTGAGGTGAGGCCACCCCAGTGCAGAGCAGAGCGAGACAATCCCCTCCCTTGCCTGGCTGGTGATGCTGGGCCTGATGCCCCCAGGACAGGGATGTCCCTCCTGGCTGCCAGGGCACTGCTGACTCAGATCCAGCTTGCCATCAACCAGGACCTTCAACCTTCAGGTGCCTGGAAAGGAAATGGCCTTTTCCATGGCACTGCTCTCCAACCTCTTATTCCCCAGTGTGTCCGTACATCCAGGGTTGCCACATCCCAGGTGCAGAATCTAGCACTGTCCTTTGTTGAACTCCACATGACTGGTGATTGCCCAGTTCTCTAAGTCATTTGGACCTCTCTGCAGGGCCTCCCTGCCTTTAGGGACTCAACAGCTTCTCCCAGTTTTATATTGTCTGCAGACTTTCTTGGTGTCCCTTCCACTCCACGTGCAGGTTGTTTAAGAAGATGTTGAAGAGCATGTTGAAGGGCCAAGGGTGGAGCCCTGAAGAGCCCCACTAATGACAGGTCACCAATATGATGTCACCCCAAGCACTGTAACACTTTGTGCCCAACCCGGGAGCCAGTTTCTCACCCATCACATGATGTGTTTCTCCATGTGTTTGACAGAACAATTACTTGTCAGTAGAATGGTCTTGTTAAGGTTTAGGACTCAATGGGCTCTACTGTCAGGACTTAGGGGCAGGTTCAATGCTCAGACTTAGTGGGAGGTTGACAAATCCTGGAAGAAGGATGTACTGTTGCAAAATGTGGAAAATGTAAAATTTTTGAAAGAAAGGATGCTCTTTAATGTTTTACCTTTTTATACGTTCAACAAGGAAGATTTAATTCCTGGAACAGAAAGCAGCCAACAAGCTCTTAGTGATGTCCAGATGTTAGAATGACAAATTACTTGTTGGCAGAATTGCCTTGTTAAGGTTTAGGGCTTGACAGACTTCGGTGATCTCAGACCCAGAGGAGGTTTGCAAGGCTTGGGGAGAAGTATGTACCTCTGATGGTGGACACAAAGAATGCAGAATTTACAGGCCACAAGAACATCTAGCAGAATCCCCAAGAAAAGGAAGAAACTGATAAAGGAACTCAGCAATTGTGCTGAATCAGCTATGACTGGGTAAAAAGTAGTTCCGTCAGCAGGAGATGCAACCCCAAAGAAAAGAAAGACTGAGCATGCAGACTAATTAGCATAGGAAGTGAGAGACTTACTTAACTTTTAGAAGATAGACTACTAATTAATAAGAGAACTATGCAACTTGTAGCCAATGAACACCGATTCCTATTTTTGCTAAAATGTATAAATAGTGAAAAGTTCTGGTACTTGTGGTGCTGGCTTTATGGATTTGCCATCAAGCCCCCCTTTGTGCACAGGCCTGTAAATAAACCAAGTGTCTCCATTCTTTGCATGGATTGGCCTTCTGCACACCAGCTGCAAGAACCTATTTAGGGACAACAGGGCTTCTGTACAGTGGCTATATAAAGTTTTACACAGGACTGCAGCTTTCCAGAGTCCTGTGTATTTGCTCTTCAGCTGCAGCCTGTCCTGCAAGTGCCATTGTGGTGGATAGCAGCAGTGAAGGCAGCTCCCCTGAGTCAGCATTCCCAGGTGGCTGTTAGCTGTGGCTTTTATCACAGCACCTGAAACTGAAAACAGGATGTTTGTGCAAGCACAAAGGGTTTGACGTAGTGCAGAGCATCGTAAGTGACAGGTTGAGGTGAGAAAGCCTGAGACACTCCTGCTTCCAGTCAGCAGTGCTTGCAACACAGCTCAGCAGGATGTTGAGGAAGTGTTGAAGCTTTGCTTTGCTCTGTAAAGCAGCAAGCAGACTGGATTCTTCCTAGGAAAAGGCAGCATTTGTGGTCAGCTGACAGCTGAAACGAACTTCAAAACTATGTTTAAGTGCTTGTTTCCTGTAGAAGTGCACTGTTCACCCATCTCAGTCCAGCAAACACATTGGACAACATCCACATAAAAAGTGAAAACTTTTGTAAGGGCAGAAAGATAAATGGGTTAAAAAGTAGATGATTAGAGTGGGAGGACAACAGATCTTCTTCATGTGGTAATACATTTTTCATTTTGGCCGATGCTGGCTCCCAAAATGAACTGAACACAGTTGTGTTTTCAATACAGGGCTTTACACCAGACCTTTTGAACTATCCCTAATTCCTTTTGCAATTTTACAACTCTTCGTCATTTTTCCTTACTTGAAAATGTGTTTCTAAACAAAGATCGTGCTACCACACAGTAAACAAAAAATGAAGGTATTTTACATGCAATCCTTGAAATTTCACAATACAGAATCAAAAGAGTACTTTGAGTTCAAAGTAGTTGAGTTTCCTGAAATACAGGAACGTATTTCACTCATGCCTTCAGTCTGCTCTCTGTTATATTTGTGAGAGTGAAAAGGTGTACAACTGACCAGTCCCTGGCTGCTTTCTCCTTTCTTCCTTTCCCTGTTACACACCTTGAAGTCCAGTGCTTTCTTGCCCTTGAGTATGACATTCCTTCCCCATGGACTATTACTAGTTTTAACCACCAATGGAGGTTTGTTCATTTTTTCAAGAGGGAAATTAATTTTTCTTGAAGGAAGGAATAACAAGTTTGCATTGGAAAATGCTGATTTTTTAAATAAAAACCTTATTTGTAGAAATGTTTTATGTTTCCATGGGCTGGATGGATTTTAACAGAAAGTTGTTTGGTTTCTTTAAAGCTGCTCTGGGAGCTCATACGTCAAGTTTCTTAAGTTTAGAAGGTCTGTAAGCCTTCTGCAAAGTAGGCTTTTGGAGTATAGATAGTCTGTATTTTCATATTCATTATAAATTGTATGATTTATGCAGACAAGGTGCTTTCAGGGCTTATAAACTTGTTCTTACTCACAGTGAGGTATTTCCATGCCTTCTGGGCTTCCCAGCTATGCAGAGCACTGTCAGTGAAGCGTGTGAGATAACTGACGTGATGCTGAATATGTTTCCTGTGTTGTGTTCCCTCATGAGTGACAGCAATACCCACAGTGCCACCAGCTTTTGCCCATGTGAGAAAAGTGCTGTGCGGAGGTGAATGTTAAATGTTGCTTACAGTACCACATCTGAGCTTTTGCTGCTCCTTCCTGCTGGCCCATCTCTGCAGCAGTAACTCCTGAACCACTCCCCATTTACACCAGAGCTGTGTCATGCCTGAGGTATGCAGTATTCCTGTGGAAGAACATCTGTTCCTCTTGTTACATAACACCTTGCACGGGGGCGTTTTGATTATCATAATGGGTGAGATGCACAAACACTGTCAAAATGCCCAAAATACCTATGTCCCCAAACTGGAAAGTAACTAGATAATTCTAGTTACTTCTGAAAATGTCTGCAGTCACCTCCATGAAGACAAATACTTGTCTTAGAATGCCTGATATTTCATGTTAGAAATCCTGTTGTTTGGAAAAGTGTCAGACTAACTACTGGCATGTCATTTTAGTTCACCTGTGCCTAGCAATGGCTTTGATCACTAAAGGTGCTCTTCTCTAGTATGTCTAACAAACTTTGGCTAGTTTCCAAACATAAGAAACTGAAGACATTTAATCATAATGTCTTGCAAGGCAGCAAAGTGTCTGCAGTTTACTAAACATGTTGGACCAAGTTCTGCTTTTGTAGCAAAGGGTGTAGAACCACTAATACATAATGTGCTCACTCCTATCTGACACTCAGCAGGCTGATTCCAATCCAGAACAGTACCAAAGTATTTAACTGGGTGAAACCTTAACTCCAGCTGTTGGAAGAAGAGCAAATGGCACACTGTTGCCTCATTAAAGTTATTCCGACCAATTTGTTTCTCTTATATTTAAATGTATTTAGTGCCCTTTCCAGATGAAAAAGATGTCCTTGATGTCCCTTCCAACCTGATATTATATGATTCTAAAGCTCAGCTTGCTGCCCTTAATAATAATGTATCTGATATTCTCAAACTTAAATATAAAATGAACTTATATCAGAGAGAGAACTCTAAAAAAACCTCACCATATTCTGTCCCGCCAAGACTGCGCTTTGCTGGTTGAGCTGGCTTGATCATATGGAGGTACAGTATCTCCATTGAGAATTAAATTAATACAGCTCTCCAGAATCAAATCTGAATTCTGGAAATGAAAAAGCAAACCCAAGATTAGTGTTACCAGGCTTCCTGTTTTCTCACTGCTTTTTACCAAGTAATCAATAGCTACACCTAAGTTGAAAAGCTGGGATTTTTCTCCTAATTTTCTGCTTCATTAGGAGCTTTCTGCTTTCTACAAGCATTAACTAAGGCTTATGCAATTAGAGGCCTCAGTTAATTCCAATGCAGAAGGCTGGAGACAATGGCACCTGGCATCCTGTATTCTTTTGGCATCTGCATCCCTTTGACTGATGGGTTGGCCAGAGCCATTAGACAACTTTTCAAGAAGCAAAATGTAACTATCACTATTTATCAGTATTGCTTAATACTTTGGAGGAAAAAGTAGCATTTTCTTACTAGATTTCTTAACTATTTATTTCATTGTGAGCAGACTACTGTGTGTCAGTGGGGGTGTGATTACCAAGCTAGTCCAATATACTTATTCTGAGCCTGGGTCATTTTTAGCAATTATGATCGTATGAAAAGTAGCTGCAATGGCCATGCCAATGCATGTTCTGTGGTACAGTTCTATTTGACATAGCACTAATGGATTTTTTTCATTTTTTTCCCCAGATTTATAATTCTGTAGGACATTGAAGAGTGATATGGTTGGTTGATTGACCAATTGATCTGTTCCTAGAACTGTGCTTAATCTGATCATGAGCAGTGTGTCTACCATTACTGTCTTCTGACTGCTCAGTTTTCCTTAGCTGGTTATTGTGCTCACTGTTACCAGGACATTTGACTCAAACCTACTTGAATATGCCCTCTGATGCAGGAGATCTGAGCAATTTCAAGGAGTGAAAAGTACTTACAACTGACAATACAGCTCAAAATGTTCCTGGGTTTTTGGTTTTTTTCAGGTATTACCTTAAATTGCTTTTAACTGTGAAAGGTAGAAAGCCCTCCGTGTATGTCAGAGTTCTGCAACTTTGGGGCCTTTGTACAGGCATAAACATTTGTAGTAAAATTCAGACTTTCTAGACCCATGCCTTCTGTGTTGCACAAAACACACAGACTTTGTAGCTGTTTAAAGCTATTCTTCAGTGCAGACCCATAGAATCACACCGTGACTGAATGGTTGAAGCTGGCAGGGATCTGAGTGTCTTCTGATCTGCATGAGGTTCCTGTCAGCCCCTTTCTCCAGTGTGGCCAGGTCCCTCTGAACGGCTCCATGACCCTCTGGTGTATCGGTCCCTCCTCACAGTTTGCTGCCATCAGCAAATTTGCTGAGGGTGCAGCTGCCCCATCATCCAGAGCGTTAATGAAGGTGTGAAAGAGGTACATACCAAGTACTAATCCTTAGGTCACACTGCTCCAGCCAGACTTCGTGCCACTGACCACCACCCCCCATCACTATCTTGTCATCCACCTGGTACTTAACAGCTTCTCTATGAGGATCTTGTGACAAATCCTGCAATTACTATTCTTGTCCAACTGACTTCTCAGATTTTTTTCCCCCACCTTTTTAACTACTCAATTCATGCTGTCTGTCAAGAAAATAAAATACAAGTATCCAGGTCTGCAATTCAGGTGTAAGTAGAACAGTTGAAAGTCAAACTTCCAGAAAAAGCTGCCCTGGAAAACAACAGTCTTGGAATGTCATGGAAAGAGCATTCTGCAAGTGACACAGGAGGACTGAGGAGGACAGGAGGATATTTAACTAAAACAGTTTTGTTTTGAAACTTTCTACTGCCTCATCTGAAATTATATGGCCCAGAAAATTTCTTGCTAAATCATAGACCAACAAGAGTGTTTTGCTCTTAACCACTTTCGGTGTATTCAGTGAGACTAGCATTGCATTTCAACTGGCAGGACAGCTGCTGGAGAAGTCTGACTTGCTAGAAAGTTCAGCCAGTGAAATCTTGATAGGCTATTTCTTACTAAAAACATGCACAAATATTGTTCACCCACAAACTGTCACATGAGCCACAAAATCTAACTGACTATACATCTTTGATAGGAGGCTCTTTCAAATCCAGCATGGGCAAAATGTTTGGTTTGTTTTTTTTTTTTCATAGAAATATGTCACAGGCATGAAGAAAACAAATAACTTTGTTTTGCTATTAGGCAGCCAAAAAGTGAGCCACAACAAAAACAAAGCAAAGCAACCAAACAAAAAACCCTCCAAACTTTGTAGAAAACCTCTAATGTTTTTCGTGTCTGATCTTCAACCAGTTATTTAACTTCTGTGACCCATTAGGGAAGTGTACAATATGATGCCTTTTAATCAAGAGTGTGACAGAAAGCAAGTCTTTATTTATTTTCTACAGTTGGCCCACATAGAACTACAGAAATGGCATTAGGATTTCATGTTTGTTTGCTTAATGCGAGCTGTATTAAATCAGCTAGCTTGGTCATTCCCAGTAAATGCCAAATAAACCCAAAAGGCTACAACTGGATTCTTAGCACTCATACATATTGCCAAATGCAACTTCGCAGATGGTGAGAAGTGTAACTAATCATCTTGCATGTTTCACTGATACAGTACTGGTAGGGTTTGTCTCAGCTTGTGAGCGAGCCAGACTAGAACTCAGCTCACTTCTCACATAATCATTCAACCTAATGTATTTAACTAAGAAACAGGAATGCAATAAGAATTCACTGGCTTAAGCAGATCTGGGTCAAGGGAACAGTATCTGGAAGAGAGAATGAGCCATCACCCCTGTGGTGAGACCTGGGCTAGTTGGCACAATTTCTTTCCATGGTATCAAGTTGTTGCAGGAATTCATTGGACTGCATATCCATGCTGTTGCAAGCTGCAGTGTTGTTTAGGGAAGAGGGGTGATGGTCTGGAGCACAGCTTAGGCCAAATAGTATTCCAAAAGCAATCTCTTCACAAACCAGTAATTGTACCCTTTTTTAAAAGTGCATTTTGCGGCTAAGCCACAAGATGGCAGGAAAACAAAATAAATATTATTTTCTGAAGCAGCTGCACTTGAAAGTTACATCCAAAACCAAATAGGATCAAGAAGAGGGCAGATTTTCCTTATGAAATTGTTGCTAAAGCCTTATGAAGTTTTAAAATATGTTAGATATTCCTGTAATTAACGCTATCTAACTGTGATTGACACTAAACCATCTTTCTCTTATCTGCTGTTTGTGGGTCTGGACAAATATTGTCTATTTTTTTTCCTATAGGCAGGAAGTAAAAAAAGCTAGCCCTGATTATTTCGGTTTTGGGTTCAGTGGAATATGGTGTGTAACAAGATGAAATTCAGAATAAAGTCTTTTTTGTATCTGGAAGGAGAACCATGATTTTCCTGAATGGTGATTAATCCTCAGTTTCTGTATTTTACGTAGTATACTCTCTCACTCTACCCTTGCAAAAAAAATCTATTCACATTATTCTCAAAGCAGACTGCAAAGCCAGGTAGGAGATTCAAACGATGCATTGGTTCTTCTTGATTTGAAAAATAAAAGGCAGAGTGCCTTAAAATCATCTCTGCTTTATCTACACGTGTCATCTGACATTAAAAAAGTACTATTACATTTTGTGTGAAAGAATTTAAGATGACTGGATTCTGTTCCTCTCCTGCCATATCCTATTAGTGGAATTTTAAGAGACTGGCTTTCAAAAAATCTTAGCTCGTTTTTCAAAAGCAGTGGTCACAAATTGCATTGTTAGTACTGTGTAAGTAGCACTAGTGTACAGTAGCAGTACATGGCAATAGTGTCTGCAAGAGTGCTGTACATGGAATCTCACTGCCAGTTCTCAGTTATTTTAATAGTCTTTTCCCACAAACCCTCTTAAATGTCCCATGGTACTGATTACCACCCAGAGAAGACATTGTCTACCACAGTTAATAAGGAAGTTTTAAATGTTTTCCTGACAGTAGCAAGCTGAGTGTAGTAAAAGACCCATGTCCAATGATAGATGGAATTTTAACCTCTCACCTTACTTGGCTTCCTGGATACACTTGTCTGTGTCCTCTCTGCAGACAACTCAGTCATCTCATCATAGTGAACCAGGAAGCTGTTCACGAAACTGCCTTTATAAGTACTATTGCTTATCTCCAAAAAAGTTGTTGAACTTGTTTTGGACAGGCTTTAAAGACACCTTCAAGGGCCTTCTGTAGTTTCACCTGTTTGGGAACTTGTTGTCTCTTAATTCCATCCCTACTGTCCTCATTTACTGCTTCTAACAGGGGCATCTTTTGCTTCTCCAACAGGCAGCCCTGGGGATGTGCCAATGACAGAGAGAGTCTCTTCTGAGCTGGTCAAGGAGTGCACCCTTCTGCAAGTGCAGTAGCTGTGTCTTGGCCAAGGGTCAGAAAATTAGATTATGGACCACGAGACAGTGTACAGAATATTGTCACTCACAAGAAATGAGTAGTAGTTCATGGCTTTGCCAAGAAGTTAAACAATCATAGTTCATCTGAGCATAGATAGTTGCCCTGGTAATAAAAGGAAAAAAGTAGAACTGAAAAATTACCACATCCATAATTCCTGGTTTCTACATACAACCCATTTGTTTGTGAGAAGTACTGTTCCCACACTTTCTGGTATTGAAATGTCGGCTTATGATGAATTCATAGCTGTACTTAAAGTGTTTGTAATCCCTGGGAGACTCAGGCAGCAACCCTAAAGCAGTGTTTTCATTTAAAGCAGTCGGTTCATTGTCTTTTCTGTGAATTGTCCATACTTGTGGTGCTATGAGGGAGTAATATCAGCAAGGTGTAGCTGCTGGACAAATGCATGTTATAACTCATTATCTCAATCATGGTGAGGAATTCCCAATTTGAAGTAAAGAGTACCAAAACTGATTTCTTTGTGTCAATCAAAAAATCTGTCAAGTTTTCAAATGTTCCTTGAAAAGATATATTGCTCAAGTCACAGACAGAAGATGTCATTCAGGTTTATGAAACCAGATCTTTTATTGCAGCAGTGTGAAAACAAAAAATAGAAAGGTGACATTACAGTTCTTTGAAAGCCAATGTTGGACCAAAGCAAGGGCTCTGTACTAAATATTAAGATGCCATGATATTAGACTTTGCCTGGAAGAACTTACAGCAATAATTACCAGTCTTTGTTTAGAAGGCTAATGTATGGTGGGTTTTTAGAAATGCACTGCACTGAAAACTTCTTGTCACCTATCCATTGATTTTCAACTTTAGGATTGTTGTAGTAACAGAGTGTGTTGTGATTTCTGCAACCACACTTTAAAAATCTTCGTCTCTGCTCTGTTTCCTTTTTTCTCCCTTTGCCCAAAGATAGAGAACAGGTTTAAGGGAGCTGGTTGCTGCAGACAAACTGTGAAGCTGAAGCTGAATTTACTCCTAGTGGTCTTACACCAGTAGCAGAGCTGTGCCATTCTCACTCTGCCCATTCAAGCTGCTCACTACTTCAGCTGCTGTGGTTTTGAGGAAATCATAGCAAAAGGAAGGAGAGAAAAAAAAAAAGGAAACAATGACAAGTAAATACCAGATCCACTTTTCCTATGGGTTTTTCTTTTAATTATTTAATTTACCATGCCCTTGAAAGCACTGTTGGCTATTGTGCTATTTTCCTATACATCTGTGCTGAAAACCCCTTTGGCCACACACTGCTCTGCTTTGGTGTTGTCCTGATATTAGCAGATCTGGAAACCATGTTCCTGATACATTTCCTTCAACACTGTCTATATTCTTTCTCAAGTTAATTTAAATATGCAAAATTTGCTGACACTTTTACCATTTTAACTGTGCATAGGTATAGGGCTGCCACGATCTCCAAGATATTTTGTGCCAATCATAGTCACTGTCAAGAAAACCAGACCTCTTTTGACCTCTATGATTTCCAGACTAGATGGAAATGCTTGGGCTTAGTCATTACCTTTTGTACAGTATATTTTCTGAAATAACTCTTTTACATTCACTTCACAGAAATTATTTTGTAGCTGGATGCTTCCTTTTTTTCCATTATTTTTTTTTTTTTTTTTTTTGGAGTGGTAGCAGAACTTCATGGCCCACAGTCCTCGTAGATGACATTTTTTCTTACACAAGTAGACGCCTTATCATCCATATAAAATAGAAACTACTTAGAATACTTCCGGGTAACAACTTAGAGCTTTTAAGATCTTAGAGCATGTTTGGCAACTTTTCAGTGAAGTAAGATATATTTATCATAGATGTCTGAGCTATTTTCTTTCAGAAAACAGCATCAGCAGTTGCAAATAAGCCTTTTTGACTAATGAACAGAACATGACATCATTGTTTTGACACACATTCTGTCTTAATCAGCTAATTGTATGGACATTATAAATGCCTTAGTTTTCTCAGCCACTCCAAAACAGACTTGACATCATGGATTATGTCTTCATCCTGGTTATAAATGTAATATTGCGAGAATTAGGTAAGTAGAGTAACATAGGTCAGCATAGTTCTGGTTGAGGCTTCCAGTCACAGACAGGAAACCTGAAGTATTTTTCAGGTGTGACAGTGGCAGAAGACTGAACCTGGTTGTCTTAAAAGCTTTCTTTAGCCCTATGACTTTTTGTTTTCTTTACTTGGGTTAGAACTAGTGGTATAAATAAAAAATTCTTCCTTTGTACCATGGAGGCATGTCTTTGTCTTTTCAGATGATTCTTATACAATGTGCTCCAGGGTTTAATGTGTGAGGATAATAACAGTGTGGACAACAAAATTCGGAACAAAGCTTAAAACTTATGACATGCAATTATTGTTGAGATTTTTTTCAATATAGAGGGACTCCTTGAGGCAGCCTTTAGATGAGACAAAGATGACTAGTAGAATATTTTTAGGAAAGAATTAATTTCCTGGAGAAAGAGCACTTTTGTCCTAGCATGGGATCCTGAAAGGTCACCCAAAAAACCATCTGCCCACCCCAAAAAAAAACCAAACCAAAACCAAATCAAACAAACACACACAACCCCCCCCCCAACCCAAAAATAACCAAAAACCCAAACAAAACCAAAACCAAACAACAAAAACAAACAAACAAACAAACAAAAACTAAAACAAAACCAAAACCATGGAAGCAAAAAACTCCTCTGGTGGCTAGGGCACTCTGCTAAGACCTAGGAAAGAATTTATGAGGAAAGTATGCAAATTACCAGGTTTATGTAGAGGCAAAACAAGGTTAGAGTTCAAGGAAATAATTAATATAGCCAGCTAGAAATAGGAGGCCGATGATTTGGGGAGGCTAGTTCAGCTGATAAAAGGATACAGTTCTGTTGGGCAGTAACAAAGGCTGCACGACAGGGGTCAGAGAGGGACTGTGTGGTGTCCAATAACAGCAAAACTTTTAAGGGGCTTCAGTCACATCGACTGCCTGTGTGTACAGCAAGGAGGAACTTGAATGAAGCACTACCCAGAGTTCAAGGAGCTTTAATATGTTTGAAGGATGCTCTGACACAAGCTTTTATGCAGTGCTCTGGAAGTAAGAGGCTGAAATTGGGTCAAGAGAGCAATATTCTTCACAGCACAGGATTTTAAATTACAAGATGCATTAAAAGGCCTGAGTGACCTCTCCATAAGAGGTTCAGGAAAATAAACTGAGTGTTAATGCATGTTTTTCATAGAAAATTTCTCTGCTGTATTTCTGTGGCAGAAAATTGTCGGCTAGATAGCCTAGGGAGAAGCAATTTACATTCGTTTGCTTCTCAATTAATTCTGATTAAAGCAGGAGGAAGTAAGTGGATTCATCGACTCTACATATACCATAAATGAGATGTGGATACATATATTCTCTTTTAGTGATAAATCTTGCCCAGTGGCCCAGCATTATATAGCTTAGTGACTGCATCTTGCTATATCAGAGAATTTTAAAAGTTATCTATACAATTTTCTTAAATACAAGCCAGAGGTGTTGATGTACTCCAAACGAATTTATTTTATTGGAAAAGATTTGTTAATTATTGTTATTTAATTTTTGGGATAACATTGGGCATTTTATAAACTCAGTAGTGGCCGACAAAGTTTTTGAGTGGTGTTAAATAGTTTAAGGTAATAACTGTGGTTTAAATTGTCTATGACTACAGCTGTTAAGCGATGGCAAAGAAAATAGGATAGTAATAACTCTCATGGGTTTATTTCAAGTGAAAAGCAGCAAAACAATAACAATTCTAACAATCTAAAACAATCAGACAAAACATCTTTCCCAGGAAACAGCACCAAAAGTTTTACTTGTTAAAAAGTATAGCTGGACACTTAGTGTTGGAAAACCTTTACAATGTATATGTTATCTGTACCTGGAGAATATTAACTTTTGTCATTTAGGTTAACATTAATCAAGAGCATGCCAAAATCCTGTGCTGAAAGGTGACTGAATTCCGTTTTCTAGAGAAACAGTTTGGAATTCTGGAAACTCTTACCAATACATACAGAATTTACATACTTCTTTCTTTATTTTATCAAAGTACAATAAGCGTTAATAACATTATAACTGTCCTGGTTTACTTTTCTGATTTTCACACTTCTTCTCTCTGCATCTTCTGGATCGGGACAGCCTCCGGTTCCTTCTCTTTCCCCTTCTGCTCTTCCCTTCATCCCATAGCTTGTCTGCAAGGAAGATCTGTATTTGTTCACAGAGTCGCAGCGCATGCCGAGTGGAGAGGGCCAGCATCAGGATCATCGCGCCTCGAGGCAGGGCAGCGGCAGGGCAGCGGCCGGGCAGCAGCGGCGGACGGGCGGGCAGCAGCGGGACAGCGGTGAGCAGGACACCGGCAGGGCAGCGGCAGGCAGCGGCGGGGCAGCAGCGAGCTGAGGTAGTACTAGGGCTCCAGGCTAAGGGCTGGGCGCTGTGATGCCGTTCAGAATTCCTTATATACGGTATGGCCCCACCCACAGTCCGACCGTCCGGAGGAATCATTGGGTCGTCTGCAGGAGTTCATCCTAGCGACGGAGCCTCCCCGCCGCCTCGAGGGGGGCTCGGAGGGGGTTGCTCGGGGAAGTCACCCTAGCGACAGAGCCTCTCTGACCTCCTCCCACTGCGGATCCACGGGTGCTCTCTCTCTCTGTGCACGTGTCACCACCAAGGCATGTGTGTCTTTTCTAGTACTTTTAAATTTAACGTAAATCAAGTTTTTAAGCAAGAGTTCAGAATAAAATCCAAACAATTTGAGACATTTTCATTTTAACATTAATCAGTCCCTCGCATGGGGAAAGAACCTTTTCCTGATATCCTGTCACAATTTCAGGCCATTCCCTCACATCCTGATACTGGGCACCACAGAGAAGATATCAATGCCTGCCCCTTCTCTTCCCCTCAGGAGGATGTTTTGACTGCAGTGAGGTCTCCTGTCAGTCTCCTTCTCACCAGGCAGAACAGACCAAGTGCTCTCAACCACTCCTCATATGGCTTCTCCTCGAGGCCCTTCATTATCCTCACGGCCCCCTTTTGAATGCTCTCTGACAGCTTAATACTTTTTTTGTATTGTGGTACTCTGAACTGCCCCCAGCACTCGAGGTGAGGCTGCCCCAGCACAGAGCAGAGCGGGACAATCCCTTCCTTTGCCTGGCTGGTGATGCTGGGCCTGATGCCCTCAGGAGAGGGATGTCCCTCCTGGCTGCCAGGGCACTGCTGACTCAGATCCAACTTGTCACCGACGAGGACCACCAGGTTCCTCTTCGTGGTGCTGCTCTCCAACTTCTCATTCCCTATTTCCCGCTACGTTGTTTGGCAGCTGAATAAAACAGGCATGTCAAGGAGCTGAACAGGACAAGTAGCTCTGAGTTAGGTTCACGCTGACACCTCCTCCAGATACGCAGGACAACTTTGGTTACATAACCTCAGTTGTATTTTGAGAACCTGCAACAGGTCCCAGACACAAAGGGACTCAAAGGGATCTGTGTGTTCCATGGCCATGTCTGTGATGTGAAATGCTCCCTCACTCACAGCCACAGTGGAGCACAGACGTCCAGTGGCAGATGGAAGAGCCAGGGGACACCCTGCCCTGGCTGCTCCCAGGTCACCACAGAAGCCACCAGCCTGTTGGAGCCCCCCTCTACACAGCCAGAGGAGCCCAGGAGCCCAAAGGCAGGTGAGAACTGTGCCCTGCCCAGGCTCTTCCCTGGGCTCTCCTAGGGGATCCATAGCCCCATGGCCAGCTGTGACACCCGTTATTATAAAAAGTCAAGGCTGAAGCACCTTTTGAACCAATAGGGTTTCTACCTAGAGATGAAGAACATTTTAGGATTAAAGAGGATTTATTATGGGCTCTTTAGGGAAGAAACTAAAGATGGGAAAGGAAAAGGACACAGATGATTTGGGGAGGAACAAGTGGAGGAAAACAGAGGGATAAGATGACAGAAAGGGCTGGTTGTTTTTAAACAATTATGCTTGTCTGCCTTTGCCATGTGCCCAATTAGCAGAGTCTGACCTATCTTCTCATCGTATTAATTTCTAACTTTTTTTTTCCCCTGGGTTTAGGGAAGAGCTCTCTGTTGGGGGCCCAGGGGAGTCCCAGCTAGCTGCTAGAGACACTGCAGAGTCTGTGGGACTCCGGGGAAAAGGCAGGTGCTATGTCTGTGTGAGTGTGAGACCACAGAGTGGTTGGTTCAGTGTTGTCCCTGTCTATGTCTGAGAGGTTCTGTACCGGCAGCTGGAGTACGGCAGTAACCTCGGCGGCTCCTATATCCCATGCCAGCAACTGGGGAGGCCGAGATCCAGGGACAGCTGCTGGACCCGCATCCTCATTGTCCTGCTCAGCCAGAGGAGGGAGCAGGATGATGCTGTTTGTGCTGTGTTTATTCGAGTGCTCTGTGTGCCTGTGCCCACCGTGCGGCAGGCTGTGATTACCTGTGCACATGTTGTGCATTTCTGTGTTCTGCATGCATCTGTGTGAGTCCTTGGTCATCGCTGGATTGGTTTTTTGTGTCGTTTAAAGACAGCTCAAGCCATGTCAAAGTAGAGAAATTTTGAAGCTCTTGATTTCTGCAGAAAGTGTCTGGCAACATGACAGATGGCAGTTTAAGTTACTTACAGAGAAATGGAAAGGGGTTTAGCTTTTAAAGGCACCCAGCAAATTGAGTTCACTATTCCACCTTATTTAGCCTTTTAATAATGAAATTCACGCTTCACACAGGCCAGTAGATGAAATTTCATCCATTCATTTTAAGGGGAAATATGGGGGGTTGATAAGTGAATTTTTAATTATCTTATTTTTTCAATACTTCCGTTACTCCTTTCTTCAGTTATTTCTTTCATATTTGTTTTATTTCTGCTATTTGTGTTGGGGTTTTTTCCTTTGGCTTTAGGTTGATTGTGGTTTTGTTTATTGTTTTATTTTCCTGCTGGTGCTTGGAAAGAATGGAAGAAAAATTATCATTTCTTATTCACTGATCTCTTACAATACTTCCAAGTTTCTGTGTTTTGGTGATTTTTTTTTTTTTTCCCCCAGAAAGTAGAAGTTACTGTGAGACAAGACCCAGAATGTTTGAGGGACTGATTTCAGCTCAAGATTGGAAGTAATGAAAAAAATGCAGTATCTGTATGGATCTTTTCCTTGGATCTAATCACATGTATAGGCACATATTTAAGTTTAAGAATAATATTTGCATTCTTTTTGAGATGGTCTAAGCAACCAGAATAGGAGATTGCAAATATAGAATGCTATTTCACTCCCTGCTCAAATTCTTATTATCTTTAGGAGAAAGGAAAAAGAAATGGGTAACTCATACCACAAGGAAAATATGCTATTTATAGCATAATGTTCCTCAAATTACTAAAGCAGCGGTATAATCTACTTCTAGAAAGCATTTTTAATAGTGTTTAGGACATCCATAATGATTTTCAGAGTTTCATAATACGCTGCAAAGAACATAAGAATGTCTCTTGCAGTGGCCAAAGGCAGCTACCTGTAGAAGAATATAACAAGTTAATCACAAATTAATTTTCTCATATACACTTTTTCACCTTTTGATTATTTACAGATAGATATTTTTGTAGGATTTGATTAAATTAATGACTGGCTATGGATTTTTCTCCTATGAATTTGCCTACTCACTTTTCAAACCTGTGTAAAATAATACTATCCAAAAAGTGGCCATATGCTGCGAGGGAAACCTCCTCCTTTTGCTTGTTTTCTATCTGCCTTCTGTTACTTTTATGTGATGCCCTCCCCAGCTCTGGTGCTGGAACACAGTGAACAGTTAATCCCCATTCAATCTCTCTGTGTACTTGGGCTTTATTGACACCTGTTATGTACCTCATTCAGTTTTCTCTCTTTTTTCAGACTGAAGGCTTCTCACTTAGGAATCTTCACTGAAGAATCTTCACATAAATATTTGTTGTGCAGAAGGAATTCTAGGCACTTGGGCCGTGTTCTTCGCCTTTCTCTTAGCCTTCTGCAGTTCTGTGTCCTTTCAATCAGACCTACATAAAATATGGCTTCTGCATGGACTAATCTCTTGGGAAAAAAAAATAATTTATTTAGGTTACATCTGCTAGATAAATAGATCACATATCTTGCCACGTGTTTCAGGTGTCTTAACATTTGTACATTAGGTGAAATCAGGCCAACATCTGTGAGTGTTAGATCTTGGTAGACTTTGACTGCTGATTTACAGACAGTAGAATTTGCTTGTTGACCATTTCTGTTCACCAGGAGCTGCTCAGAGATCCTTCTCAGAACTAGATGAATTTGTTCTGTGGCATTGGTTACTCATACACCAAGGTAAAGTTCCTCTTGAAATTATGCCCCAAAATGTTTTAGTCAGTTCTTTATTGTGTAACTTGAAAAGATGACAGATGGTGTTTTCTTTGCCTAACATGGAGGAGTTGTTTGTGCTGGCGTAGGGTAAATGGTATTTCATTACTTCTCAATGATTTTGTGTGGTTTTGAATAAGAACAGAAAGAAAAAAGTGCTTGGTGAGTTTCACTGCTCTCCATTAAAATGTTCTTGCTCAGTCATACGGCAGCCATTTTGGTAAATTCCTGGGGAGTTATTGGTCTATCTTTTTTCCCTTCTTCTCAAGATAACGATGACAGTAGCATTATGCTTGATGTTAAATATGACATCCTGGTTTAACCCTCACTATTCATGTAGCTTTTACTCAGAAGATTAAATAATTCTGTTGGGACAGTAGCCTTTGGTGTGGTCACAGAGTTGAGCAGTCCATCACATTGGACAATATTGACACCAGTCTGAGTAATACAAAACTAGTGCATCCTTCATAACTGTAGACTAGGCATTCTTCACCGAGGATGTTAATGATCTGCTCAGTTTCTTTATGGCATGCCGCTTTGTCTGTTCCAAGGGCTAATGTGGCTTGGTGCATTTACTCCCAACAGTGTAAAACTTGCCATGAAGTTCCTTACATTTCTTCATGTTGTCAGCACTCATTTAGAGGTGGAGAAATTGCTGCTATTGATGCAAAACCTCCCAGGTATCTTGGTCATTCACACAAATGTACCGTGCAGTGCCTCAGCGGAAGAGGTGGCAGTACCACCTGTGGGGAAAGAGCCCAAGAGTCCTTTGAAAGGGGGTGTGGGGGTACTGGTTTAAGGTTATTATTATGTATTGAAATGATGATAAAAGGCAATGGAAAACTTGTGAAAGGCTAAAAACTGGAGACGAAAGATGATGTGAGACCTTCAAGAAGTGAGTGCTCAATTCAGAGTAAAAACTCTCCCAGTGTATTTTAATTCCCTGCAATTAGTGCAGAATATGGGTTTTCATTCTTAAACTTGCCAATACACTAATGCTGGTACCAGTTATTTCAGTTTTAACACTGACACTGTGTCATTGGCCTATAAATTTTCCTTATGAATCACTCTAAAACAACATTCTTCCTTAATCAGTGACCACTTTCCCCTTTTGAAATTTTTTTTATTACTTCACACAGAGATTGTCTGGAATTCATTGCTTGGAGGTTTTTTTAATGTAATTCTTTCTGGTTATTCAGGGCATCCATTCCTGTCCTCCAGATTAATTCTAGAAGACTTCCCACTTTTTACCAAAAATTACAGTTCTGTCAGAGGTGTGCATGCTCTGCTGGACCACCCTTCACCTCATGCGGAGGGTCAGAAGATAACAAGTTACCCTTGTGGAGAAGATATTTCAAAGATCCAAAGGTAGTGGGCTTTCAGCTTTGCCTTGGAGACAGAGGAAATTAAGCAGCTTTCTACTTTTCCTGGTCTCTCAGAGGATCATTCTGTTGTGGAGTTGTTGGAGGTCACAGAGCAACAGCTGCCAATCACTTCCACAACTGATGTGGAAGACTCCCTGATACTCATCTATGAGGTAATTTTTCTCCTGGGGAGCCAAGGAGTGATCAGCAGAACCTGTTAATCCTTTATCAGCCTCATATGGTCAGTGTGAAAGTCTGAGGAAGAATGGAGACTAGCAATAGACTATTGCCTGAATGAAGTCACACCATCACTGAGTGCTGCTGTACTGGACATGCTGGAACTTCATTGTGGACTGGAGTCAGAGGCAGCCCAGTGGAGCCACAATTGGTATCGCTGATGCGTTTTTGTCAATCCTTTCGACATCAGAGTGCAGGCCACAGTTTGCTTTCACTTGTCTGTGTCATGCTGGATTGGGGGCTCTGACCCCAACTCCCTTAAGATTGTATATTAATGAAGAACGAACTTTGATGGAACCAGGCGAGCACAGCGGTGATGGATTCCGAGATGGTTTCCACATGCAACACCGCACACCTTCCTTCCTATCTGCCTGGAAAATAGTTCTGACAGATGGAGCCCAAGGTCATGCACTCGGTGAGCTCAATGGGCTTTTATTGGGATGGTCCATATTTTGAGGGAATGTTATCTCTGTGTGTATGCTTACCAAAAGAGAGGAAAGTGATGGGGTTTTCAGAAGTGGGACCTGGCATTATAGTAATTATATGGAATAAGGGGTGCCTACTGTCCTTGTTTCATCTGGAACAGAGTGACTTTTCTTCCCAAAAGCTGTTGGTGCTGTGTTTTGGATTCAGTGTGAGAATAATGCTGGTAACACACTGATGTTCTGGTTGTTCCTGAGCAGTGCTTATCTTAAAACAAGGACTTTGCAGTGCCTGACACTCTGCCAGTGAGGAGCTGTGGCAAGAAGCTGGAAGGGAGCACTGGGACAGGTAACCAAGTGCGGCCAAAGGGATGTATCATACCACAGAATGTCATACCTATAGAGAAACTGGGGGAGTTGGCTAGCGGGGAATGACTGCTGTGTGTGGACAGCCTGGGCATTAGTCAGTGTATGGTCAGCAACAGTATTGTGCATTACTTGTCTCCCTTAGGTTTTAGTTCTCTTTCTCACCTCTCACTACTATCATATTACTATTGATTTACTTTATTTCAGCTATTAATCTGTTCTTATCTCAGGCCATGTGTTTTCTGTGATTCTCCTCCCAATCTCAGCAGGGGTGGGAGTGAGCGAGCAGCTGTGCAGTGTTCAGTTGCTGGCTGGGATTAAAACAAAACACCTTATCAGCTTTGGAGTTTACAAATAACAGTTGTTGACTTGCACTAATCACTGTATCTGTATACACAGGGTGTCCATGGATACACTGTAAATACAATAAAGAACTTATTACTGCGGATGAAAATTAGAGAATCACAGAATCAGAGAAAGCTGAGCTGGAAGGGACCTACAAGGGTCTTTGTGTCCAACTTTGAGCCCTGCACAGCATCATTCCCAGGAGTCACACCATGAGAGGATTGTCCAAAAGCTTCTTGAGCTCTGTCAAGCTGGTGCTGTGACCACTGGCCCGGGGAGCCTGTTCCAGTGTCCAAACACCCACTGGGGAAAAAACCTTTTTCTAATCCAACCTAAACCTCACCTGACACAATTTCAGGCCGTTCTCTCCAGTCCTGTCACTGGGCACACAGAGATCAGTGCCTGCCCCTGCTCTTCCCCTCAGGAGGAAGTTGCAAATCCCAACGAGGTCTCCTGTCAATCTCCTCCAGGCTGAACAGACCAAGTGCCCTCAGCTGCTCCTCACATGACTCCCCCTCAAGGCCCTTCACCATTTTCACTGCTCTCCTTTGGACACTCTCTAATACCTTTCTTACATTGTGGTGCCCCAAACTGCACATAAAATCCAAGGTGGCTGCACGAGTGCAGAGCACTGCTGGACAATCACATTTACCTGTTAAACATCTTACTTGTTTAAACATGTCAATGTCTTGGTTTAGTTTTCAATAAGACCTGAAGATTAGCTCATCCTGAAAGTGTACTTGCTTCAAGTTACTGCAACAACAGCTTTCTGCAGATGATAGCACAAAGTTCCCAGATGACAAAAGAAATGGAGAACCTGCACTGCAAGGAACAATTGTAGGGGTTCAGTCTTTTCACCCCAGAGAAAAGAAGGCTTAGGGGTCATGTCACCACAGTTTTCTAATATTTAAAGGCTAGCTACAAAGAGTACAGAGCTTGTCTCTTCACAAGGACAAGACAAGATACAATGCGTACACATAGCTCCAGGAGGGATTTCAACTTGAAAAGAAAAAAAAATTTTCATAGTAAGAGCAATTTTTCACTGGAACAGAGTCCAATTTACTGCAATAGCTTTAATAGGCTGGATAATTAATTAAACAGATAGCATATGAAATAGTTATTCTGAATCATTCAGGCATGGCAAACACATGCTCTTCAAACAGCTTTCTGCTTCTCTCTCTTCTTCTCTCCAATTCACTTGTTTTTTGACCTGACCCTTTTCCAGGTAATAATCAATTTACTTGCCTACTCAATTACATACTACGATAGTGACATCTTTTATGTTTTTTTCCCAGAAATGTGGCAAGGTCCACTAGAAACCTTACTCTTCTATCACTACCTTTTATTTATTTATGTTCCTGTTCTTTTGAGAGGTTTGGGGTTTTTTCACATTTGATTGTGACTCGGAAACAGCAGTAATTACGTTGATATATACTTTATAATGTTTCTTACTAGCCTAAGTGTTTGCTGTTTTCTAGGTTGAACTCCAATGTGAAGAGGGCCACATTGAAGTTTAGAAAACACTTGGCTCATCTTGATGCTATCTAATGGGCTTTAAAAAGCACGAGCATTCATTGAGAAATTTTCTCATCTCTGATTTGACTGTTAGTGATTTGAGTCCACTAATATACTGAAAATGCATATCTAGTTTAACAGGAAATTACACAACTATTTTGTTTTCTGTGCATTATCAGTGAAGGTCAGTCTTTCAGACCATTAAAACACTGCTCAAGAAAGAGCAGGAAGTCACAAAGTCCTAATTATTTTTTTTTCATGCAGTTTTGTAAGAAGAACAGCAAGTTTTGGTATTTTGTAGAGGTTTGGTAAGGGCTCTGTGTGCATGTGTATTCATATCCTCAGAGCAGCATACTATTTTACCTCTTTCATCCAGTTCAAATGTGGCTCCCTTTTTATCCGATGCTCAGTTTTCACTCACATCCTCACATTTAAAGGTAGCATAAATGAAATATTTTTGTGTGTATTTCTTTGTAAAGTGGTTTGATGTGAGCATACACAGGCTTGAATTTTGCAGAGTTTTGTAGTCCATAGTAAGGATCTTTGAACTTACTTGGATTCCCATAGCTATGCCAAAGAAGAATTGTGAAACCCACAAACATATTATTGCTTGTCTGAAAAAGTCCTGAAACAAACAAAAAAATACCCCAACAAAACTTGCTGCATTGAAAAGTATAAATAAGTTTGCTAATCGCTGTGTAACTTTCATTCTTGATGACCTGCAGGGAATTTTTGGGAGAAAGGCAAAGATGTGATACTTCTAATGCATTCTTTGCCTATCCAATTTTGTTCTTCAACAGCCAAATTAACTAGTGCTTTCAAATAGTGATATCATCCCAACATTTCATCTGGTTCTTTTTCTAATTCCTTACATTGTTTTTTCACCATAATGGAAGGCTTCATTTACCATGAACATGAGAATATAACAAGGTACTGGAAAACAGCACATGGAACTCACGTGAGGTGGCAGCAGTACACAAGCCTGTTGTTCAAAGGCTCTTTGGTGCCTACAGAATGTCTGCACGGCAGTCAGGTGTGACTGCAGCATATGGAGCTCTACCAAAGTAGCCCAGGTTTGTTGATGCCAGTAAGAGATAAGAATTATCAGCCAGGTTTGGGTGCATGAAGCTTGCACATGGCAAGGGTAGCCTGCCCAGGCCAAAACTCTCAGCACTGACACTGCTGGTGTTACAGGCTTTAAGCAGATTAAAGTTGGCAAAACTTTTCCTGCTCTCTGTGTTCTCACACTTTTTAGACTGTGGCATATTCAATGCCATGCATGTGTGTACAAATGCAGGACCCCAGGGTCACTTCCAAGATCCCCACTGCCAGGCTGACTGTCATTAATGTGGTATTGTTATGATAACTGCAGAATTAAAAATGCTGGCAGGATTTATGGTCATTTTTATTCCAGCTTTTTTATACTGTGTCTTTGGATGGTTATTTATCTATTCCTACTACTTTCAGAATTTCTTGCAGTTCATTATACAAGCTGACGGTGGTTCTCTTAACTAAATTAAAGGTTCCTATGTGGATGTCTTAAATAAATTTTAAAAGGATTGTTTACTTATTAACTGGTGTAAAGGAGAAAATACTGAGAGTAGAATGTTCTGTAATGAACTGATGGATAAAGGGGAAATCAAAAGACTAAAACTATTCATGGGTTACAGATGAACTTTGCTGTATTCAATAGAATAAGAAAACCAGGGACTAGATGAGGTAAGGAGATAGGGACTAAAATTCCTGATAGGAAGAAAATGAGGTCACCATTGCAGCAATAGAACTAGAGCCCTGGGGGAGGAAGGCAGGTGTGCAGACAGCAAGGTTGCTTCTGCTGGAGCACTGGTCTCCAAGGAAATTGTGCCCTGGGGAACTTGGGGACAGGCAATGCCAGGTGGACTGGAGTTCTGCAACACAGTGACACTGAGTATCAGATCCACCTAATGTAGGACCCTCCTTCTACAGTGATATTTTCCCGGGGGCTAGTACTGTAACACAAAATGATTGCCACCCACTTCAGTGAGTCCCTTTCATTTTTTCACAGAAATCTAGAAAGAAGTCCTCCCCTATCTACTCAGGACACAGGCTAACTGAGGTGGGGGTGATAACACCTCCTTTTGCTATTTTCTGCATGAATGTGTTTGTCATCCTATCACCATAAGAGTAACTAAACTTCCAGGCCATGGGATTCTTCAGTGAGAGCATTTACCACTGTTCAACTCCTCTGGAGCAAAAATTGAAAAAGCCAGGAAAAAAAGTTAAACTGAATGAAAATTCAATCTGCCCTTGTGATTATGACATTTCAGTGAGTGTTCAGGTGGGAGGGAACATCTTTTTTTCTCTCTGTGCTCCAAAGACTCCTCTCTATTGCTAGGCAAAAGGAGCCTGCGATCACTTCGCACACAGCTGAATCTGTAAGTCCAGACTGACCTGTGCCAGCCCAGAAGGAACTGAGACTGCTCTTCAGAGGGAAGTTTGTTGATTAGAGTGTACTATACAATATCGGAGACCATGGCTTCTTCAGTCCTTTTTCAGAGGAGAATTTTGTTTCTGGAATGGGCCTTGGCTTCCCACAGGCCTCAGAGCTATTGACCCCTTTGCAGCCAGATGTTTGATGATAAATGTTTGAGGCACAGCAAAATGCAGACATTACATTAAACATCAAAAGTAGTTGTTCACATATCTTACCCTCAGGAGTCACAATCAGAAATGGCATTGAAACAGTTGAGAACTTTGGTCCCAGCCACACTTTCTCCTCTGCCAATCTAGGTCTTCTTAATGAAACTATTCTATAGATAAAGAGCTTTTCTGGCATGTTTTATGTGAGCCACACTTTAAGCTGTCTCACTGCAACTTGGCTTTCTTCTTTGGCTGTTCCTACTTCAGATTTTTCCTTAATTTCCCTTAGTAGAGACAGTGAAATGGCTGTACCATACATAATGAAATGCTTCTGCCAATGCCAGCAAGAATGTGAGCACACCACCGTAAGTCAACACCATCACCATAAAGACACCATAACCATCTGTACTGCTCCTGCGGGTCTGCAGGTGGCATGATGGCAGTGTGTTCAAATAGTTTCTCATGTATAAGAGAGGTAGGAGATGCATCCTTGAGTCCAAGCTTATCTTTGATTTTTCTTTTTAGCCCCATCCAAAGACTTCCATTTGAGTGAAGGCAGTTCCTAAGTCAGGATTTATTTAATATGGAAGTCAAGGTGGCAAAGAAGAATTCTTTTATGAATTCAGTTCATAATAACAATGCAATTGTTAGCCAGAAAGTCATCAGATCATTAATTTTGAACACGTAATGTACATGTTAATTTTCCCCCTAATCTACTCACTGTGGAAAAGCATTATCCAGCACCTTTTCTGAATCACAGAAACAATTAGTGCAGAGATTAATTGGTTGTTCTAGTGTGTAACCACTCGCATGTGGTGAAAATACTATTTCATCTTATCAAGTCAAATATTCTGCCCTTGCTTCATAGTACTGTAATGCGATGTATTCTCCATTTTTATTATGAAGGCAGAAATAATACAATAAATTTGCTTTGTGCAACCTTGCAACATTTCTCCCTTGTCTTCACCCTCAAATTTAATGTTCTAATTAGTAGAAAACAGATAGGTACAGAAAAGCACAAACCTTGCAATGCTAAGCAGCGGCTTTGACTTTGATCAGATTATGAGCTTCAAGAACACATGTAGGACCTTCCCAAATCCAATTATACAGTTTATGCCAAGAGGAAAAATTTGTTCCCTGCACAAGCCTCACAGTCATGAATTCTGACATGAACCATAAATCTATTCTGTATTAACTCTAATTCTGGTTAATTTAACAGCAAATAACATCTAATTTATGTAGAATATGTTAGATATTTTTTAATTACTTTTTATCCTTCTAACCTCTTTTCCTTGTTTTTCTGATAGAATGAGATAGAAGGTCCTCTGTTTATTATTTGGTTCAGCATGTAATTAAATTTCTTCTTCTGATTTTAAATTGTTTATTTCTGTATCTTTGGTGGAAGCTCCTTTTTTCTAGTCTTAGGGAAACTAAATGGGTGACACTTGGCTGACCTCCTGACACTGATTGTTATAGGGTTTTTCTATCTGCTCTGACATTTTTGAGTTAGGACATGTCTAGTGGCCAGAGCAGAAAGCATTGCAAAGAGCCCTTAGATGCTGCCAAGTAATTATGTCTCTGAAAGGTCATAACCTTGTCAGCCTTGGTCTGATCTTGAGCTAAGAAGCCTTGCTCTGAGGGCTAATGAGATTTGGTATTGCAGCCTACTGACATGAGATTCCAGATCCAACCCCACATTTTATTTACAGTTCTGGGATATCTCATGTGGGTGAACAAGATTTTGAGTTCCACCATTAGAGTGAAACTGACCAGTGTACAAAGGGAAATTATGCTCTTCCATGTGCAGGAGTAATTAAAACACTATTCCTTGCCTTCTGCTCCTGAGGCCTTATTGCTGAAGTTCATTTGCCTCTTTTGCTTGGTGTTAGGTTTAGTTAATATTTTTTGCTTGGCTCAGCAAGTGACAGCTACACACAGCTATCTGTTCCTGGGTGCCAGCCCAGGGAGGACATCCTGCCTAAATGCACAGTGAAGATCTCAAAGCTGGGTTCAGATGTGGCCAGCCCTATCCACACTGTGTACGTGGAGTGTCCTCAGACAGCACAGGTTGGACATGTTGGACACTGAACAGGACAGTGAAGGTGCCACCACTGTTTCTGTAGTACAGCTGCCAGAAGCTGATTGCTCCACACTCCCTATTGCAGAGCTTCCATTTTGGGGATAAGTTGAAAAACAAATCTTTTCAGCCTTGCCCTCTTCCTGTCCTCTCCCTTCACTGTGGCACTTCACAAGAGAAGCCAAAAACGTTTACTCTGGTTCCAAAAAAAAAAAAAAGATGTTTATCTGGGATAATTTTGTTCTGTTCTGAAGAAGGTGCTCAGTACCGGTCAGTGCCATGGTGCTGTAACTATGCTGCAGAGACTATGCTGCTCTCAAACCTGGCTTGCTTTCTTGACCTTCGTCAGATCAGCCTCTGCTGCTCTTTGGGCTGCTCTTGTACAATACAAAATGTGCAGAGTCCTGGGAGATTCCACAATCTCCTCAGCCCTGCTAAATTGGTTCTATCACTAGGCTGCTCTCACTTTCTACTTGCTCTTTCTATGGGAATATTAGCCTATGGCAGAGAAGGGCAGGAATGAAGGTTCAACAAGACCTTTGTGCAGATGTCAGAGTATTCTTGCTGGGAACTGAGACCTTAGGTCCTACAAGTTGTACCTCCTGATCTGGAGCAATGCCTTATCCTTTAATTGACCCAGGACACGAGTACTTTCCAAGTCTATCTACAGGTTAAAGGATGCCAAAGCAAAGTGCAAGACAATGGATTTGGTCACCCAGGAACTGAAACAAATGAATTTTCAGGTGCTTTTGGAAGTGATAGTTTTTTTCTGAGGCTCAAGCATTTACACTACCAATTTAGGCAGCCTAAACTCACTGCAGTGTTTCTGCTTGTGCAGCTCTTGATTTGTCCCTGTTGGACAAATTAACTTTGAGGATTGCCCTTCATAATCTCACCACTGACTTGAAGGGAGTGTGACCCCAGGTCCTTAAACTGCCTTGTTTGTCAAAGGCTTTACAATGCCTATTTTGGAGGTGCCTTACAGAAACTGAAAACCGAGACACTTCATTTTTCTCAGGGAGAAGCTTACATGTAACTACAAATATTAAGAAACAAAACCAAAAAACAAAAAAACAAATAAAACAAAACAAAACAAAAAAACCAAACCCAATACAACCAATCAAAAAAAAAAGAAAAAAAAAAACAAAAAAACCAAAACCAAACCAAAACAAAAAAACCCAAACCCACAAAACCCCACAAAAAACCAAAAAACCAAACCAAACAGATTGCAAAATACTAATTTATACAAAACACAAAAATAGGGCAAATATTTTGCTCCAACTTAAACAATACCTCAGAGTTAAAACTGGGGATATTTCTTAGTGCTAGTACCAGATGAGAAATAAACCAGTTTACATCTGGCCCAGGTTTATCAGCAGTAGTTACTGGATAATCAGTTCAAACATTACCTTGTTAGTAAGCAGAAACATTCTCTTCACCCTCTAGTGCATTCTGAGTGAGATATTACTCAGATAACACTTAACATTTTGGAATATTGTATTGACATGAAAAACAGATATTTTTTTTTTTTTGTTAACCTGCAAACAAGTGCTGCATTCTGTTTTTTGCCAAAAACTTAAGAACAAAGATAACATATTCTCTTTCAGCTCAACTTAACTGACACAGAACTGACCTTGAAACATTTTATTTATTTATTTTAGTTGATCTTCTGTATTTTTCACCAACAGAGCATTTGTCCTAAATAGGACTTCAGGCAGATTTTAAGACTTTTGAATAGCGCCTCCCAGAAGCCCTTATTTTCCTACAGAGTGATGTTCTTTCAGCCTTTTTCACACTGTGTATCCCATGTAAGAATGTGGCCCTCAACTATGAAAACAACCTGAAATATTTAAAACTATCTGCCTCAAGAAGTTTCTTTCAGCCATAATATTGTGTAATTGCATTTATAAACTCCATACATTTGTTACAATACCAACAGAAATTGTCTGTTCAAATAAATAAACAGAATGGGTGACTAACGCTATACGTAAATTTCACCACTTTCTTATCTACATTGGTGTATAAACATGTGGCTTTCTGCAATGATATAACATATACTTTAATAATAGTAGAGAATGCTCTTCAACTGGTTAAAATTTCAGGTTAAGTAACAAGTTATCTTAACATATGGCCAGTAAGTGTCATAATTGATCTAGCTAACACTTCTGATTTATGTCTGGCTTAAACCACAACACAGAAAGTTTATACAGCAGCCCTTTGAACTAGTAAAACATTCAGTAAAAGTGGAGTCAGCAGGATGGGTGAGACTCAAGTTTGTTCCTATTTTGTGTGTTGTTTATTAGGCTGCCTGTACTGACTGGAAAATTCATTGTACATTAACTTTATTTTCTGCCCTTCCTCCTCAACACCGAGTGTGGGCTGTGTGGCAGAGTGGGATGTTGCTTCTGATGTTGTCTGTACTGTACACATTAAATAAAGTGACTGTTTCTAGTGATGGTATTTCTGATAGTTTTTACTTTCTATGTGTTTAATACAATTTTGAGGAATTTGGTTTTGTTGACCTTGAGCTGTTGGAGCAGAAGTGGATAAAACAGGTTGCAGCAGTTTTAACTCTGTAACCAGAAAATGGTTACTTGTAGTGTCTTAGTTTTAGTGTTTTCCCTCATTTACAACTTTGTCATTACAGTTTGTCTGCTAGGACCTTCACAATTCGCATGCAAGATATTTGCCCAGGTGTTCTGTGTGTCTGCAGCTTGTACTCCAACCAGACATTCTGGTCTCCCACCCAGAAGGACAAAATCCCCTATTGCCCCTAGACATACCTTCCAAGCATGAAAAATCCACACAAAGGCATTGAAAATGTGGTAAACCTAGACATACTTTTTGTATTACTACCTATTTATGTAGATAACAAAGCTTCAGGTAGCAACATTACTTTTCCCCTTTTTATTTTCTCTTTGACCTAAAGTCTGTTTACAGGGAAAGGTTCTTGAAGCCAGTTTTTCCAAAGACAGCACAGCTGCACTACCTGACTTTCTGCAAGTGAACAGCCTGCAGTGGAACTGGTTATTTTAAATGGAAGAGGTGAGTCAGTTCTTCAGTGGACTGTGACCAGGGCACTTGAGGCATTTCAGAGCTCAGCCCCTGTTCTCTCTGGTTTGATATTTTTTTCAAATTCAAAACTGTGTCAGTTGTGCAGCAAGTTTGTAGTACGATCAAATTGCTCATGAGAAGCAACCAATAATTGTCTCATATGTTCAAGAGAGTTTTTCGAGGACTGATTGAGAGCTCCATGTGGAAACATGCCTGTTTTTCAAATGAGGTGTTAAACAAAAAAGTTCCATGTGCTTTTGACCACTTGTAGTCATCTTAAACATATTATGGTTAGTTTGTTTTTAGAAGTTGGGAAAATAGTCTTTGTTCCTGATAGCAAAACTTGCTCTCCTATTTTTAGATTAAATATATATGCTTACATAACTGTCTGTGGTATTTTTGATTTGGAAAAATACTATCAACCAGAGTGCCCTGAAGTACTGGGGTCCTTTGCTACCAGAGTGCTTAGAATGCAGCTACCTCTAAATCACATTGCATGACTCTGTAGGTAGGAAAACCTGAAAACAAATAAAACTTGAAATGAGCCATGCGTACTTGTTTTGTAATATCAAGAGGACAAGGAGGGTTGTTAGTCCTCAAACTACATATTTTTGCAATCAGTTTGTTTTGTTTTCCCATCATAACTCATGAAGATTTGAAAAAAGTGTAGGAAAAAAGCAGCTCTGTGCTAGGCAAACATGCTAGAAGTGTGACAAAAAAGGAGGCACAATTCTTCCAACTCTGTTATTCAAAACCTCTGACTTTTGCTTAGCTTTCATTTCAGAATAGGTTAATGGGTACTGGTAGAGGAGGAGCTAATACTTGCCTCTGATTTACCAAATAGAAACTTGCAGATAGATACTATACTCTCGAGGCTGGCAAATGAGATTGGACTTTTGGCATCTTTTTCTCACATGCTTGCCAAGCTGGACAACTTCCTGCATAACTGCTGCCTTATTTGGAAAATGCTTAAACTATTTCTTGGAAAGTGTTTGAAGGCCAGGCAGAGGGGTTTTTTCTGTGTTTTGCAGTATCTATTATTGCATAAGGAGGTTGTGTCCTACTTCTCATGGAGATCTGGCTAAAGACTACTGATATGATGGAGCCACGCTTCCTGGCACAATAGAAACCCTGCTGAAGACAGTGAAAGGCAGTACTACTTACATGTCCCTGTAACTTCTACACATCCATATTTACATTTAGGAAATAAGTACTCTAGAATTGGCTTTAAAATCCCTCAAATATTTATGCACTGCACAAATTTTGGGGCTCGAAATGGGGTCTCTGATAATGCACCTTTGGGATCATCCTACTAATGTGGCAGAGGTCCTCAAGAGATCTCTCCTTTTGATATACCTCAGTGGTCCTCAAAAAGTGGCAGAAAATTATGGTGGAGGCTGTGAAGATATAGACACAAGGGAGTAACAGGAGGCTGAGGGTAGAAGCACAAATCACAACTGGTCTGCAGGCACAACAAAGAATGAAATATTGTATACCAGAGATAAAAATCCCATATGTGGTAAAAATACAGGAGAAAACAAGGGAGGCGTCAAGAATTATCACAACCCCTAGAAGAATGGGAACAAAGAGAAGGGGAAAAGAATGGGAACAAAAAGAAAGAGAGGAATATCTCTGCTCTTGTCTTCCTACACTAAGGACACCACTGCTCTTCAGTTACAGCAAATTCCCCTTAACCTGAGGAGATAAGAAGGGCTGCCTTTTGGCTTGCTATATTCAACACATTTTGCCTGTGTGAAGTGTCTCTACCACATCACAGAATAATGTAAACTTGGCCCTTACAGAGCCCTGTGAGAGCATGCATGTGTGTGTACACATGTGCATATGTGTGTGTGTGTGTGTGTGTGTGTGTGTGTGTGTGTGTGTGTGTGTTTCCCACTCCAACCTGCCCACACGGCGAAGTGATTGATCCACAGCACTGAGCCAGAATAAGCTCAGAGGCAACAACTCACTTGAATGAATATAAGAATTTCAAACCTCCTCTCCACTCCCTCCCACAGCTTCTTTGATCTCCTATTAAAAATCTCAGACTGTCAAAACATGAACGCATGTATGCATTTGTGCACATGAATAGTCCCAGCAAAGGCAAGGGAATAGCGTTCTGCCTACTCTCCCATTAGCACATTGGATGGAAGACAAACCTCTCCTTTCCTCTGCACTCTTATTCTTGCCTTACCTGACCATTGGATTTGTTCTTTGCTGGCTGCTTTCTCTCCTACGCATTTGTGCATTGCATAGAAGAGCACAGTAACAGCCCTGTTAATTATAATTAATTGAATTGCTAGAGAAGTGTGTGATCCAAAGAGCAATGGTCCTGCTGTACAGAAAAAGAACAAAATGAAATAAGGAATAAAAAGTTCTAGGGTAGGTATTGGTATTTGTTTTTTTTATTTTCTCTTTTAAGGTTAGGGTTTGTCTAATGTTCTGCTTTTGTTCAACATAGATTTCTGGGTGGAGGAGAAAGAGTTCACACAACAGTGTGTGGATACAGTGGTGTTCTTAGGTTTTGGCAAAATGTCTCCAAATTATTTGAAATATTAGTTTAAGAGGTGCTGAGATGTAAATTGAAAACAGAGAGATAATTATTAGAAAAGTACCAACTTGAATTTTTGAGTATTCGGGAAAAAAACAAAACCAACAAACAACAAAAACCCCTCTTTGGTTCATTTTATGGCTCTGAAAAGGTACTCTATGCTTGCACTAACTGCTCTCCTCCACCACCACAGTGCAGCAGAATTACAGTGCTCCAGTTCTGAGCCCATCCTAGTAATTTTACTTTATGTTTACCTATGGTAGAAGTTTAAAGCAGCCTTTGCCTTTCTCTGAATTCAGCCTGGAAAGGCAGTCGATAAACTGCCTAAAGTTCATGGGCAAAAGCCCAGGTTGCAACATTAACTCCAAATCATGTCCCTGGCTGACTATAAACATGTATCTTCAATCTAGTTGGAAAAGTATCATCAGATATTTGCTACTGAGCTGGAGGTGGCCTCCCCCATCCTCTTAAAATTGTCACTGCTCACAGTGGTGTAGGGGAGATGTGAGTGAGCATAAATATGAAGGCAATGTGTAGCACAGACACTCAGTTAAAAACAAAAAAAAAATATTTCAGTGCGAATCACCCTCTGGGAAAATTATTGTTTTTTGAAGTATGCAGGGCAGGCCCTGTGAATGACACAATCTGATGAATTGTCACACATGCCATATGTTATAGCCTTGCTTCAGAAGCTCCCCAGAGACAAGCTTTGAGAGACAGACCATTGCAGGACTGGATGAATTTCCCTACTTCCAATTCTTCATGAATTCTCAAGAGATTCAAAATTATTTGCAGAAGAGGGTCAAATTTTGCAGTGGCCTTAGAATAGAAGTACTCCCACAAATATAGCTAGGGAGCAGGAACCTATTCTGCAATAAATTACGCTAGTTATAATTGGCCTTTGACTTTGCCACCTTGCTGCACAATTGCATATTTAATCTGAGATAGCTTTAAACACCAGGCTAATTATATTCCTATGATGAGCAGCATGCCAGTTAAAGAAAAGCCTGTTAGAAATTCAAAACAGATCTACTTCCTCCATACCTTGCTCACTTTCTCCCTCAAGTTTCTCTCTTTGAAACTCTTTCAATCTTGCCACTATTCTCTGTAAACACACTGGCATTGAACAAAGCAAGGCAAATAATCTAATAACTGCAGAAATTAAAATAATACTAATTTTGTCCTTTGCTGTGACTTGGGTATCATTGCTGGGAAAACATGAAGTTAAGATATTCTAAACAGCTGTGGGCTACAACACTGTATGAAGTGATCTAAGCTGCAGGTGAAGGAAACCAGTCAGACATTCTTTCAGGTCTCGTCAGTTAAGATTTAACTCAAAGAAGTGTACTAAACCCCAATATAGTTTTTGCTATCTAGGGCAAAGGAAATACCGGATGGAATGTTTCTCTTATAACCTTATTTTGTATTCCAGACTTTTGGGATAAAATACCTTGGGGCTATTGGAGAATTCATGAAGACGAACCATATGAGAATTTAGAGAATTCCCTTCATAATTACACATCGCTTTTTTTAGTAATTTATTCACATTCTAGCAGAAGCCAGTAAATTTAGTTCGATGTTAATGCACAGGTACTAAATCAGATCTGAGGCCTAATCAGTTAAGTTGCTTGTGTCTTAGAGTGTCCAGATGAAGAAGAATTTGACAGCTGTGCAAAAGCAGACTGGCAGGAAGAAATTTTTTCTGCTACATTAGGTCTTTCCTTTTATCTCCAATAGCAAAAGTAACTGAACTCATGAAGTTAAAATTTACAGAGACACTGTTTGATGGGGGTCCTCTTATCTGCATGAAAAGCATCTCTGTAAAGCTTCCTAAATTCTTGGCTTCACCTCTGAAAAAGAGTGTGTACAAAGCTTTCTTTAACAAAATTTAGTAACAGCTGTGTTCATTCAAAAATGAGGAAAAACGCACAAAGTAATCTAAGCACTTCAAAATTCACAAAACAGGGAAAGGCTAAGTAATTGACATAAATTACTGTCAAATAATGTAGAAAACACAAGTAATTCTTTGTGTCAAATTTTCCTTAGAGGTAGTTTGCAAAAAAAAAGAACCTCTCATATCTTTACTGGTATGAAGAACATCTCTTATTTCATTTCGGGACTGAATATACAATTTCACATGTATTGACTGTTTGGTTCTGACTGACCCCGTAAACTTACTACAGTATCTATCTTCAGGATTAAGCAAGAGTGAGTCCCAGAAACAGATTTTCACTTCTATATTCAGTACAATGCATAATGAATTATTGCCTTTTTAATGTACGTGAAGTACCATAATCCTCCTGAGTATAATGATGTTAAGCAGATGATGTGTCAGAGTTAATGAGTAGAATACAGGTGTTACAGAAACACTTCTGAGGGGTGACCTAACGCCAATATGAAATCAAAACTTGCTATTGGACAAATAATTATCCTGTTTATGTGGTGGTTATGTGGGTTTTGACAAATCTTGAGGCAGCTTGGATGTTACCAGCTGAGCCAAGAGAAACTGTTCTTAGCCTGGGAAGTGTCACATTGTGTGAGTTAGGAGCAGGTTTAGAGATACAAATCTGCTCCTGTATATCTTCTTCAAGGGGAATGCTGCAATAGGCAGCTTGTCCAGCAGTTTATATCCAGCCTGTGCTACCTGGTAGATTTCAGAAAGGTGAAGGTTATTTCCAATAGAAAAGAGCTCTAGCTTCAACTGAAGCAATAGTTTTTATGCATAATTGCATATGTCTGGATTTTCAGTGTCTATATCTTGGCCTGGTACGGGGTTTTGGCTGCTAGTAGGGACACCTAAGTTGTCCGCAGGACTCCTCATCAGTCTCACTGCAGAAAACTCTGCCCAGTGATCTGTCCGCTGGGGTCAGAAACACTGAGCCAATTGGCCATGTCTCTCTTACGAGCTACTACATCGCCTCATGAGACAGAAATAATTAGAAATAAATTAAAATCTGGCTTTCTCTAGGCACCTCTGTAAACTTCTGGAGCAGGGTGAACCAGAGGGCACCCAGGACAGGTGACCTTACCATGCTCAATCCAGCACCATGAGCTGCAGTTGCATCCATGATCATTTCTTTTGGAAACAGCAGGTGGTCCTGGCTGAAGGGTGAAGGTGGGGAACTGCCTGCTCTTCTTGACACCACAGCAGTGGGATGGACGATTTCAGGGGGAAAACTGGCTTATTATCTGAGTAGGTGTCTTAAAAGAAGCCAATATCCTTGTTTTTAATTAATAATTCTTTTAAGGCAGTGAGCTAAAGTGAAAATTTAAAGTAATTTTTGAAACAACATAAATACTGTAGGTGTCAGAAATAATAGGAACTGGATGAGGTGAAACCTGTGTTTCAGGCGCTGTCTGTCCTCCTCCTCCTCACCACATTTGCTGTGGTTGGTGCATCATACATTCAATTAAAGCATAGGGTCATTAGGCCAGGGGCTACAGTCTGCAACTGCTGCTTCTGCTGTTATTAGATTACACGCAGACATGAAACCAGTAGTTTTAGCACAGCCTCATCAGAGTGTGACAAGAAGGCAGTCAAAGTTCAGAGTTTTATGTATTGGTCTGCTTATACCCATGGAAACCAGTGCACTTAGACATACATTAAACTATTTAAGTAGGGTACAGAAAGAGAAAGGATAAAAATACTGGACATATAAAGCATTGAAGCATTTGGTTTATTAATATGATGTTTCATTTCTGATTTAGGTGTTGGGAGATTGCTATTGCACCCAGCCTGCAAGACCTGGTTTGGCACAACAAAGAGTGAGAGGCAATGGGGAGTGGGGCTCGAAGGCAGCACCTTTTTGGGGGGCAGGACATTTCCACCAGGTCCCAAGGAACACCACCACCACCCTCAGAGCAGCCTTACATGTCTTGCCTGGAAAGGTCTCCCAAGACCTTCAGCCTTCTTCAGCAGTATGAACTACCTGCATGGTTGCGACGTTCTTCACAGCTTGGAAAAATTTGTGCGATTTTTCTTTCTAAGAAGTCCTGCCGCAGACACACTTTAGGAAACCACTTTCAAACATTAAACCTAGTCCCCCCATACCAAGATTTAGGCTCTTTGCATCCTACCCTGATTCTCATGGACCAGGAAACAAAATATTTCCTCTGCCCCCTTGCAGCTGCCTTTTTTGTTGTGCTCCCCTCATGTTAAATTAAACAGTCCTATTTCTTTCGGTCTTTCCTCACTGAGCACATTTTATAGACCTCTGGCTACTCTCACTGCTCCCTCCTGGACATCCTCCAGCTTCTCCCCATCTCGCAGGAAGTGCCCTGCCCAAAACCAGATACAGCTGTTCATCTGAGGTTTTGCAAATGCTGACAGGAGTGGAATGAGTTCTGCATGGGCCCTGTAGGTTAATGCCTCTGTTTGTATAATCTGGTAGAGTGTTAGCTTTTCTAGCAACAGCAGCAGGTTAACTCCTCCTAGCTTCAGATCCATTTTCACCCCCAGACAGTGTTCTACAGAAGTACTACCCAAAAATTTGGCTGTGTAAACACTGGGTGACATTGCTCTCTTCTTGAGTAACACTTCCTTAAAAGGAAAAAATATCAATTTGTCATGAAAATTTTAAGTGTTCATGGCTTTCACCACTGGCACTGACTGTACTTTTACCTCAGTTCCTAAATTTCAACTGGGTTTCTTCCTAGTATCCTAGTTGCTGGAAGTATTGATTTGGACAAAGACAAGGACTTAATTTACAACTCTGTTTTTGTAGTAAATGGCTGAGCACTTTTCTGGTATGGTTCTCCAGTTTTGCTCCCACACAAATGTATTTCATCCAGACTTGGTTTGCCTAGTTTATTTATAAAAAGATCATACCAGCCAATATCAAAAACATAATGAAAGACAAGATTTATGGCTTCTATTGTTTATTCACAAGCCTTTAACCTCATTATAACCTCCCATAAAGGAAATGGGATTGGTTAGATGCAATTTTGTTCTCATCAAATCCTTGCTGACTGCTAAAAACATGGTTTGTATGTTAAACCATTAATTTTGTTTCAAATTTTCAAACTTTTGGTGCTTGGTCTTAAAACTTTTATGATCAGTTAATTTAATTGGCTAAAGCCAACTTCTCTTTCCTTGCACAGCTGGAAGTACAGGTCTATGCGCAACACCCCATGGTGTAGGGAAGGATTTGGAAATTTCTGTTGCAAGGCATTGCTAACTCTAGAGGAGGATGAGACTATCCAAATGATTTTAAGGAATATATTCCTAGGCATAGGATGAAAAAATGGCCAAATCCCATAATTTATGGTCAGTGTGAGTAGACCCTTACAGTCTAAACAAGCAACTCACCCAAGGAGAATTAAAAAGGCATAGAAAAACTTGGTTACATTAGTCAGTGTAATTTTAGTTTTGACTACCAATAGTGACTATTGTTATTAAAAGATATGACAGGATTTCTGGAAAGCCATGATTAACTTAATAGTTTACATCAAGAGTTGACTCAACTAAACAACAAAACCCCAAATGGATACAGCAAACATTTAAATGTTCCTCATAAGTAAGTCAGGGCTGAATGTAAAGGCAGAAGGAACAGCTATTGTTGAGCCCAAAAAAGTGTTGCCACTAGAGTACAGGAGTATAACTGAGGGAAAGCCTGTCTGTTGAGGCAGATACTGTTAGCTACAGCAGGTATTTCATATTTGTAGAGTTCTGAAGTGTAAGTGATCAGTCTTTTGAACCAGTGCAGTAATACTGTGTAGAAAGGAATAATGACAACGACTTCATGCATATTTCATGCTTCCGTGCATCAGACCACCATGCTTTTGGTGTTTCACAGTGACTCGGTTGTCCCTGCAGCACTGCTAGGAAGGAAGAAGGTAGTGTTTTATAGAGGAGTTATGAAAATGGACAAGGAAGTGGGGGTATGTTACACACTTGGAGAGCAAAAGTATAGCATGGAACCCATAGTTGGTTTCTTTTGGTTTTCTCCTTTATTTTTTTTTCTGGTTGGTTGATTTTCTGTTGTTTTTGGTTTTGTTATGTTTGGCTTTTTTGTTTTGTTTTGTTTGGCTTTTTTGTTGTATTTATTGTTGATGGATGTAGTTGTTTTTTTTTTTTTTTTCTTTTAGATCTGACACAGAGTCACTTGCAGTAGTTGGCATAAGAAATCAGTGAATTTGATTAGTTTCCCATATTTTTTAGTGTCATGCTCTGGTCTTTGGGCTATTTTTAATGCACACTTTTAACTTGATCTCAGGGATTTCTGCCCCCTCTCACATTACAAAACCTAATAATCAGTATTATTTCCTTTTACACCTGTAAAAAGATGCCAGGGATAAGCTAAAGCTACTTTTTCAAAAGCAGCTGGTGTATCAGGAGCTGTGGCTTAGAGGCACCTAGAGATAGCCGGCACCTAGAGACAGCCACCTCTTTTAAGAACTGCAGCTGTTCCTGGGGGAGCCTCTCGTTGTCCCAGGGCTTCCTGGAGCAGCAGCAGCTGCCGTGTATCGTCCTGGCTCTTCTGCATCCAGCAGTACGGGCATGCTGGTCCTGGGAAATAGGCTTCTCTGGTGTAGCCATTAACTTTTCTCCCTTGGGGATTTTAGCTCTGGTTTTACAACTGCTTGCTTTTATTAGAGCCAATAAGTTTTGTGAGTGCTCAGAGAGCGCCGTGTGGGTTGGCATCAAGCTGGGACACACAGCTCATTCACTGTTAGACTTTCTCTCCACTTTTTCTTATGAGTGCCAGGGAATCAGCAGTAAATCAAGAAAATAGCACAGCACTGGACACCCATGACTGTTCGGATTGGCAACATGAGGTGCATACTCCTGCAAATGCCATGGTCCAAGACATTGATACATGTATTTTTGCTTCCTAGCAGGGAAAAAAATTATATTTTTAGCAACTAGTAGAAGATAAGCGAGTCCTGAGTGCATGGGATAAAGTTGTTTCTCTGACCTACTGCTTCCTTTTTATTTGCTTTCTTTCCAGGAGCGCCCACATATCATTCTGGAAACAGGAATTAAACAGAAAATCAGTCAGTGGCATGGGCTTGCCATGGAAGGGTGTACTTTGGGGAAATATTAGTTGAGACCTGCCAGGCCAAAGGTGAGTGGTGCAGTCTTAATTAGCCACGAAATACTGTAGGAAGCTGATTGCTGGCCAGAGCCACCTCAGAAGCCACCACCCTCTCAGGCTCAAATAAAAGACACCTACTCTGGCCTGGAGTTACTTTGATAAATATCTGTATCTTTTGCACAGCATGCTAGTTTGTGCCCTCTAAGGTGCCAAACTGGCCTGAAAAATCTGTTCCATAGCACAGGAGTTGCGATGTGGTGCACGGAAAGTGGGGATATGTGCCATTCACTTATGTGCCCACTCCCAGGGGGACAGCAGCTATTCCTGTCCTACTCCTTTGCCTCCTGCCTGTACTGTAAAAGCAAACTCCTGGCTCAGAAATAGGCAACATGGGGCCCCTAATCCGCTTTCCTCTTCCACATTGAACTTGCATAATCCACAAGAGAACCAGGCCAAATCTGGTTATTTATAATCCAGCAAAACTCTGGCCTGCTGTCTCCATTGCTCCAGTGGGGGTTTCCTGAAATGCAGGAGAGTGCGATGTTCACCAGTCTACTTCTGGTAGTTAGCTTTCAAAATAATGGTGCTAAAAATTATCTACATAAATGTAGTAATATGATCTAATTTAAATATTTATTTTGTTCTCAGCTATACCTACCACACTCAGTACAGATACTTTTGTTCATTGTAGAGTCAAAAATTATTGAAAGCTCTTACACAGGTTAACAGTATTGAAATTAGATGTTCTGAAATTACCATCTCTGCCTATCCCTTATAGTTTGTTATTGCTGTGAAGCCTCTGGAGAACTATTTCTTTTGGCTTTCCATTATATTCCTAATATAACACATTACATAATGTTTTCTAGGGTTCAAGATTTTAAGGTTAACCAGAAAACATTATGTTCTCCTCCAAAGTGAAAAAACCAAAGGACACAGATGATTTTTCTCTCAGCCTTCAAAAATCCATTTCCTTAACAGCACTCTATCATCTCGAAAGAGAGTTTATGCTTATGGGGATGGTTTGCTGATGGGCTGTGCAGGAATAGGTTCAGTGCTTCATGTGTGATTCCAAGAAGTACAAGGAAGTGGGTCCACATGTACCAGTCTGGTTTTCAGAACAAATCTTACCTTACCTGCCACTGGACAGAACATTATTGCACTATCCACAAACAAGATGTTAGTTCCATCACAATCTATAACTTGAATTGCTGTTCACATTTCTGAGATGGGTGTTTACAAATACAATAGGTGGAAGTGTAAAATAAAAGGGTATTGGCTTTGCAGCACAGGAATTAGAGCAAGAGAAGAGAGCTATGTCCACCCTGTGCTTTCCTTGTGGTCCAGCAGGACAAGACCTGTTCTTTGTGCCAGTCCTAGGCTGTCTTTGCCTTTCAAGCACATTAGTGCAATGCAAAACCCTAAGTACATCTGGAGAAATCTGAGTTTTTTGGGAACCTGTGTTCTAACTTCTTTCTGTGGGCTGTAATCCCTAAATCAGTACAAAATTATTCTCTATCCAAAAAATACCTTATAGCTGATTAAGTGTGGTTTAGACAGGCCCCAAAGCTTCCCAGCAGAAGGTGAGTTGTGGCTCATGCCATTCCTTCACATCAGAGCAGTGCAGTCCCTCAGGAGGGAACATCACAGCACAATCACTTTCATAATATAGGAAACCCATCAATAGTGAGAATGGTGGCCTTGCTTAAAATGCATGGAGAGGTTCAGTTTCTCATCAGTAGTAGCCAAGCACCCCTGAAAGGAGAGAAAACCTGAAGTTTGCCTTTCAGCATCCCAGAGAGGGTAGAAGGGTGAGGGTGATGTGCATGGGCAGAGCCCACCTGAGGGAGATTTGCCAACCCCAAGCAGAGCTGTGCCCTTCTGCTCAAACTCTGTCTGTCTGTAAAACAATGTCCGTCAGTGACACTGTCTGGGCTATAAGAGCTGAGCTCTGCAGTTTCACTCACCCAGCTGGAATGTCTGCTTCACGAGTGCATCAACAGTTTTGGGTCATCCCCATGAACCTGGTTTTGATCTTGTTTATTCAGCCTAGTAATTCCAGTGGAACAGCTCAGCATTTACCACTGTGTGAGCTCAGGATGGTTTACTGTTTCAAAATCCCTGGGTTTGGCATGTGATTTAGGCACACAGTGTTCTTGGGTTCTCCTTCTACTGAATTTATTGGAAAATAGGATAGATACCATGAATCATAGAAAAGGATTTGATCAAGATGCCTCTTTTCTATTACAGGCAGTCATTGCCTACTTTCCAGGTTTTGGACCATCTTGCTTTCAGGGACTGGGGTAACCCCACTCCTCTCATTTCTCCTCAGGAAGCTTCTCCCCACAGCTTCTGGACATGTGAGCTGTATTATCACGGACTATCAAATATACCTGGGGCCTGTAGGTGGGTTGCTTGACTCACAGCACTTGGACTTCTCTGGCTGAAACTTGCTTCTCTGTGACCCTCTGGGCACTAGAAAATGATGCAGAGAGCTCCAGAGAGCTCTGAGGCTCTGGCAAGGCGGGAGGTGGGGTGCCCAACTGTGCACCCTCTTGCCGGTGTCCAGCTCCTCTCTTCTGAGCTCAGAGATTCAGGTCCTTCAGTAACAGGACAAACAGCAGATGAAACTTCGGGAGCAATGCCCAGTTTCTTTCCTCTGCTCTCATGTGTGATCTGCCAATGCTGTCTGTGAGCATTAACAGTTACAGCAAATTGCAAGTCTGCTAACTTGAGGTTCCCCACTGAAGAGGTACCTCAAATTGCTTAGCTTGACGTATTTCAGAGTGAGAAGCATGAAATGCATCTTTTCTCCCTTTGTTGATCAAAGTACACTTTTAAATAGTAGCAGGTTTGCACTTTATGTAACAATTTCCTGCCATGGCTGGCTTTCCAGAATCTGACAGAAACGTTTCCTGCTGCTCCAGTTAACTTACTGATAACTTACTGCTGTTTATTTACAAACACAGTGTTCAGGCATCCTTTTTTGTGCCCTCCCCGCCTTTTTTTTTTTTTTTTTT
>VZRN01000427.1:300469-325239 GCA_013397935.1 Dasyornis broadbenti
TTTTTTTTTTTAAACGGTGTTTTTGCCACATGCAGTCCTGTCCTCATGCAACCTTCCTGTGAGCAACGCTGCCAATTTGGGTGGGCTACCAAGAAAACACCGAGAATTCCTCGCACTTGAAAAGAAAGCAAACGGCCTATGAATTTGTTAGAGGCTACAGGTGGTTTTGATCGGCTGAGCGGAGTCTGTGCCGGAAACATTGCGGCTCCTGAGCCTCCCAGGGGACTTCAGCAGACGGGGCTCTGCAGCCACGCTGATGACTCATGGGCTGAAACTCACCTCCGAGCGAGTGGCAGCGGAGGGGAAAAAGTGACCAAGCCAAAATGAGTCACAGGGGAGCGAAGGCTCCAGAGCAGGGCTGCCCTGGCAGCCTGCTGACACACTTAACTCCAGCAGCTGCCACTACAGTCGGCCAGCAGAGTGATTGCATAACTAGCGAGAGAGCAAATCTAGATGTAGCTGTAAGACCTGTGGCAGCCTAGCTGAAAACGTAGCAGCCTTTAGGACTTGCTGTCCAGTAATTTTGTTGCAGAAGGCTGATGGTCTGTGGAGCAGGTGCATACAGAGGGTTTTATTAGGAACACAGTAAAATTTGCAGCAGAGAAAAGCAGCTTTGAGGAAGATGTGGTGTTGAATGGAGAAATTACACCACGAAGATCTTTCTGCACTCTTATATTTTTTAATGTGAACCTGTTGAGATGAACTGAAGACTTAGACTGCAAAACCCACCTGAGAATACATGAAAAAATGCACCAGAAACCTGCCCAGCACTTTCATCTTGAGGATGTGTCCTGGAAAATAGAAGTCCCATAGAAGTCCCAGGTGCTGTGGCTTTTTGGAACCTTCAGGATCTGTTCTAAGTTACACAAAATAAATTTCCCAATAACACAATTATCTGTCAGGACAGATTCATGGGTTTAACTTTGGACACGTGCAATATGAATTTGAAACAGTGCTGTGCAAACAGGATACCCTTTCTTTGTGTAAAACATCAGCTGTTGGGTCACATCTCTTCCTCTGGAATCAGCAGCTGGAAAATATTAGATGAGTCACAAGAATCTGAGAGCTCTGAAAAGCAGTACACAACCAAGTGACATACAGGGTGAAAGCTTTAAACCCACAACTTAAAACACCAATTCAGAGCCCTCAGAGCAGGAATTGAGGTAAGCTGCTCTGAAATGTTACAAATTGACTGGTGGGATCAAGCTAAGGCGCTCAGGCAGCATCAGGAATGGCAAGAAACGAATACACAAAGAGCGTGAGCATCCTTTTCTGACTCCTTTTTTTTTCCAGGCAGTGCTGATTTTGCAGTTACTCTGCTTCCTGAGATAATTCACACCAGCCTACACAGCACTTTGTGCTCTGGCCGTACCCTGACAGACAGATGGTAACTCTGGATGCACTTACAAAATAGTTCAGATGGATAGGTGTAGGCAGGCAGGATTGTCAGTGTGCTAGTAGGATACCTGAAGATTCTAGGTTATGTTTACATAGCAGTTGAACTATAAATGTAGGATATATTTTCTTCTTTTTTCTTCTTTTGTTTCTTTTTATTTTACTTTTTTTGTTTTTCCTGCGGCATAAGCAGGCTGGATCTGAGTATGATACTGGGCTTTTTTCTTCAGCGTGATGCAAACTACAGCATGTAGGCTCTGTTATACCATGTTCCCCTACTTAGCCTGGGACTAGGACATAGGCTCTAAGTGTGGTGGCCACTGTCTGAACTTTGCCAGGCATGTCCACTGGCAGAGAAAGTGCCAGGGTCTCAAGGCTCAAGCTGGGATAAGCCTCAACCCTGCCCCTGACACAGCTGGCCAAGAGTCTCATGTCCTGCTATGCATTTTTCCAGTGGGGCTGCCAGCCTGGCCTCTCTCCTGCAGCTCCACACTCACAAAATGTGGTGAAAAAAAAATCCCATTAACAACTGTCTCATAGAGCCAGAGCTGCTTCCTGCATGTTTTCAAAGGGCATTTCAGAGCTCTGTATACGTGAAGGAAAATAGCTGTTCCAAACTGGAATGTGACACTTGTGTTTTTTCTCTGCAAACCTTGTACCTCTGGAGCTCTACTCCAGACAGGCTCAAGTTCTGAATTTCTTATTTCCACTTAATTGCTCGCTATATTTCTCTCCATGTTTCTTTCTTTTTATTATTTTTTCTCTTTTTCCTCCTGCTTTTTCTTTTCTCTGCACTAGAGTGTAAGTTGCCTGTGTTTTCATGGCTGCAGCAGCAAAGGCTAAAGCTCCTGCATTTCTGCCTCTGACTTCGCCAGAACTCAAAATAAACCTCAGTAAACAGGGATGTGAGGGGCCACAAAAAGGGGTCTTGTGCTTCAGCACATGGATGATGGGCCTCTTGGACTCAGCCTGTAGTGAGTGAGTGGGAAATTAAAATCTTGTGTGAATAGTTCTGGAAGTGTGTGGGGCCACACTGTGTTTGCCAGGGAAGTTTTTAGGAAGTTACAGAAAGGCAGATATTTCTGATTTTAGACTATCTGTACTGCATTATAGGATCACCTGACTTTGAGTTACAGGTGATGCAAATGATAACAGAGCCAACCTGATCTGAAAGACCTCAGATGAGCACCGATAGCCTCTCTTTTGGTCACTCCTTGAGCACATTCTTAGCCTTCTACGCTTGACAGTATTTTCCAAATATTGAGGTATTATCACAACCTCTTTTACCACACTGAGGTCTATCTTGCTCTACCCCTATGAAAAGCTCTTTAGTTTCGCCTTGGACTAAACCAAATTGATTGTTTAAGTCAGTCCCCATCAACCACAGTCTCTGCTCACACCACTCCTGCTGCTTTTCCCTGGGCTTCCTCCACTGTGCACCCGTGTTCTCTGAACTGGGGTGCCCAAGGAGGATGTCTTATTCCAGCAGTATCCTGAGTAGAGTAGTGCTAAACCATTACCTCACTTGGCTTGCTGGTTATACTCATGTTCTCTTTTTCAATCACAAGAACATGCTGATGAGACAGATCTGGCCTCATTCCACTCTATTTAAAATTCCTTTTTCTGTTTGAAGTTCTTATGTGGAATATTGATTTTATTATTTATCTTTTGTAATATGGTATTACAGCTTTAATAGTGGAAATTTAATTGGAGTCTGGCACTAAAGTAATATTGACTCAAAATTTTTATGATTCTTTTCCATATGTTTTATATGCATGCAGACAGAATTTATATAACTTCCACGGAACAAAAATATTAATATGAATCAGTTTTTTTAGTATCTCTCCTCAGGATGCTGTTGGTGGCACAAACTCTAAGGTATAAGGATGAATGTTTCCTGCATTTGGTAATTAATGATGCCGCTTTTTTTAGTACTGGAATTTAATTGATAACACATGCCATTCTGCCCTAGTTTTCATTTAAAATGTGATGCTCAGTAGTAACAAGAGTTAGTTCCTAATTAGTGATTTTATCTCTGTAGCTTAAAATGTTTTATGAAAAACAAGTATTTATTATTATTTCTATTTTGCAGAATTCATCTTTTGGGTTTTAATTTTTGCTTGATTTGCTGAGGGAAAAATATTGATTTGCCAGATACTTCATGATATGTTATAAAAAGGTTTGAAGCTGGAACCAGTGTTTCCTGAATTGATTTACTTGACCATAATCCTTTCAAAATACTCTCACTAGTCTATTGCACAAATGATTATTTAATGAGGCAGGTAAAAAGGTGGCTGGTCATGGTGTTCTGCAACAACTGACTGTTGCAAATAGATATATACACTCCTTTTTTTTTTTTTCCCCTCCCAATAATTTCATTTATATAATTTTATAGTTAATTATACTTCATCCCATTTTCAGTCCAAAATAGCACCATTTATCAGTGTCTCAAATCCCGTGGCAGCATCATGATCACTTACCACAAGGAAACCATGAGTTTCATACTACTTCTATACATCAAAACAGTATATGAGTAAAATATAGAGATATACAGACATTTTTTCCCCCAATAATTTGATTTATATTATTTTATAGTTAGTTATACCTCATCCCAAAAGTGAAAATATATGTATTAAATCCTAGGGGCATTCTTTAAAATGGCAGTATGTTTTTGGGGTTTTTTAAGGCATAATCACTATAACTTTTTGACTTTTTAATCTTATGAAGCTGATACTACGTGTGTGCCACAGACACTGTTCCTGATGCAGAAGTGTATGCCATCTTTGCTTATTCAGGAAGCTACTGTTAATCACAGTGTATATTAAATAATCTTTGTCTCTACTATATCTATACTGTAATGAGACCAATACATGTTCTAAAAAACTTAAAAATGCATGTGTTACTTTTCCATCAATAAAAGTGCTTTCAAGGGAGGACTGTATCAACGCTATTTTAAAAACTGCATTACCCACACAAGGAAGATTACCCTTTAATTCAGTTTACCAGAGGTGGAAAATGAAACTTACCGTATTTGCCCAGCACAGCCCCTGAGTGTCCTCCTGGGACTTCTAAAAATGGTATCGAGTGTCACATCTGACCCAGCCACCCAGCAGTCTGGGAAGCCAAGTATGTGACTGCCATTGTCCACCAAGCTATCGTTTCCCAGATCCAGGTCTGGCATTTAGGTTATCTTGCTAGCTATTGTTTAGGAAGCAGCAAAAGGAATCACCTTGTACTTCACCAGATATTCCCGAAACAAACTCAGGATTCAGGAAAAGGACAGGTGAAAACGATCGGAAAAAGGAACCCTCCCGCTCATTGTAATGAGGAAAGAGACACATCACAGCTACCCTTAGAGCTTGCATGTTTATTGAACAAATCCTACTAAAATAGCTAAAATACATTGGGTACTTGCATTATTAAAGATCACATTACAAAAGCCTGCGTTTTCAGCAGTACACAACTGCAACTATACATAAATGCCACAACTGCTGAATATTACTTCTTGCTCTATATACAGCACAGCAGACACATCTATTCTATTGGAAAATAAAGTGTACCAGGAAAGGGATACAGAAGGTAGGGAAAGGAAAGAAATCTAGAAGTGCAGTGCATGCATTGGTATTTAACAGTCAGAAGCTAAGACAGTTCAGAACAAGGCCTGCCCTGTAAAAGGAAGAGCTAAAAGACAGAATTATATAAAAAATTAAGGTGGGCTTTCAGACTGTGTCTAACACAACAACACTCCATGAGTAGATGATACTGCTTAGTTTTGTGGTTTGTGTTATTTTGTATTGATAGTAGTTTGGGAGCAAGTACAAAAATGTAAAGTCCACGTGTTGACAGTACTGTGGAAATGTACTCTTTCCCCTTTAGGACTTCTCTTCCCAGAAATTTGCTGTATTTTTCTTACTATATCCCCTAGTTTATGGATTTGAAGAGGACATTAAAACTTGTCCCTTCTTTTAAAAAGGCTTGTAAGAAAAAAAGACAAAAATCAAGAGATTTTGAGAAGTTGGTGGAAATTATTGCTCATCTTTCTCCATAAGGTGGATAGGAGTCAGAAAGGAGATTTTACAAAAACTACAGTTTTGTGATTGCTCCCACTATAACTGCATGTTTGTGAGTGGACACTGATAGGGAATCAGTTCCTCACTTGTACACTATAAGTAGTTACTCACCTACAGCACTGAATAAGAAAGCCACACTGAAGACACAAGTAAACAAGTCAGTCCAGTCTAAAGAACAACATTCAGAAAAACAAAGTACCAACACCTTCTCAGAACATGGAAATAAAAAATAACTCCATCAGAGCTACCTTGCCAAGGAGCATATTTAAAGTCCAAAATAGCACCATTCATCAGTGTCTCAAATCCCGTGGCAGCATCATGATCACTTACCACAAGGAAACCATGAGTTTCATACTACTTCTATACATCAAAAGAGTACATGGATAAAATATAGAGATATACAGACAATCGATGAAAATAAACTACTAGGCTTGTTACATCTAAAGGAAAAAAAAAAAGGGGGACTCTCAGCCTCTGCAAGAAGCAGTTTGGGTTGGTGGAAATGGAGAGAGTGGTTTACCAGTTGTGTGTGAGCTGTGGAGTTTGAGTAGTGAAAGACATTGCTGTGGTAGAACCAGGCCTGAGGGCCCACCTGTAATGTTTGTAAACATGGATTCACAGTGTGAAATTCTGAGAGCTTTCGCTTGAGTTAGAATGTTAAAAACTAGTTTTTATGGTACACGTTTGTCCACTGTTATTCTCTAAAGCAAGGCTCAGAGTCCCATAGTTTCTTCTTACACTTGATGATTTACACAGAAACAATTTCCAATATATGACACCATGACCTCATCAAACCCATACACCATATGTAATACGAATGGAGAAAGTATGTTTAAAAAGAGTAGAGGTAATTGATTTTGGTGAAATGTTGTCCATAGCCACTTGCTGGAGCCAGGCATGCCTCCTCCACCTCACTTTTCTTGCGATTCACTTCCTTTGAGATGGGGAGATTTCCCTGCGGAGGGGAAAAAGTGGAATTAGCTGTGCTTCTGTTTGGTGGGGTGGTCCCTTCTCCCATCCTAAGATTCCACAATTCCCTAGCTTTAGTTCATCTACAAAACATGATGGATTCTCCTGTAAATACTAATACCAGAGAGAACAAACGGTTGTTTGAAAACCAGGCAGTTATTGCAGCACCTGAGAAAAACATTTCACTTGGGCATGAATAAGTGTGTCCCAGCAGCCAAAATGTGAGATCCACTTGGCCTCCTACATAAAAGTGCATCTTATTTATGAAAGAGCATCTCAAGAGAATTTTTCCAGTTTAGATCTGTCCTTTTTAAAAAAACCTTACTGTTTAACCAGCCAAAAAACACTAGTAAGTCACTTCCCCTATATTAATCCATCGAAAACAGAACACTGAAAACACTGCAGTGTCTATCTTGTTCTGGACAGGTAAGGAAGTGGTGTGCCATATGAGCCAGCTGCCTCAAATAGATCTTTGTTAACCATGCCTATTAATTGTGCCTATTCAGCAAAATATTTAAACAGCATTGAAATATATGTTTCATTTTAAGCCGCAGAATGAAGGCTAAAGGCTAAGCATGTGCCTAAAGCACTTTGCTGATGATATGTCACTATCGGTTCTGAAGAAAAATACTTTGTTTAGCAACTGCTGTTTCTTATGGGGAAAAAAAAAAAACTGTATTTTTTGTGTTTAAGAGGTAAAAATTGTAAAGGTGTTTTATTGCTCATGTTGTTTACGACAAGTTTGTCATAAGCACAATGCTTCTCTTTGTTTAAGAAATTAAAGCTATCTTCCCCAAGTTCATTTATTTTTCTGATGTTAGGGTTGTGAATTTCTGAATTAGGTATTAAACACATGGCAGTTTCACAACTACCAATAAGGTGCAAATTTCAGCAATTTTCCTTTCCTGGCTCTTCAAACCCAAATTTTCACTTGGATATTCATACTCGCTACATTTACATGTGCTGAGAATGAAGCCATCCCATGGCTCTCCTACTGCCTTTATCACAGTTTACAGGGTAAATTCTGCTTTTAGGTAGATAAATTCCCTCTGGGGTTCTGCACTGCACACAGGAGCAGTTTCCAGGCTAAGCGCAGAGCAAAATCCATTCCCAGAGACAACTGGTGACCTGTTCCTTTGGGGCATCAAGAGATGGAGTGAAAAGAGCAGAATTTGGTCAGCACATAAGCAGAAAGGTAAGGAGTTGTAAGGTACATTTGTTAGAGCCAATCTGGTGGTTTTGCAAGAATTTCAAAGTGAAAAAATAACATTTAAATTTCAGTGACTGCACAAACATGTTTTCTCACAGGACTCCTGAAAATTCCATCCTCATGATAATATTTTTACTTACTTTTATTTTACTAAGTTTGCTACTTGTGTATCATTACAGGATATGAAGGGAAAAGTAGAAACTTACACATGCAAACAGGCACACTACACAGACCAAAGGTCTGGGCAAATTTCCAAAAGCATTGTGTCGGGCAGTTCCTTTTCAGCTGTGAAAACAATCTCAGTCCTGAAATCCTGCCATACAATCATGAGATATACAGTCCCATGTGATCCTTCTAGATCTGGAAATAAACTGTCATTAAGAACTGTATCCTTTTATATTTGTTGGTTGCATGAAAATAAAAGAAATTCCCCACTTTTAGGTCAAATAATAGTTTTTAAAAATCTAGTAATTTTATTTTATTCTTTCAGCAGTTCAAGCTGTTTAGCATTGAGTAGGTAAAACTGCTCAGCTGGAGGACTGAAAACTTTCTGCAGTTTTTTTCACTGTTTTATCCTAATAAATTTTATATTACAAATGAAAAAAATTTTCAAGGATGCACGACTTCTGTTAAAGCTGATGCTCTGCTGGAAGCTGGACTGTGCGCAGCTAATATTGAGGTTGCTTTTGAAGGTCAATTGTGAAATCAAATTTGGAGCTAATTCTAAAAACTGGCTGTTGTACCAGCATATGCCAAATATCTTCTGAAGAATTACATAAAGGCTAGAAATAACCCACTGTATTTTAAAAGCAAGAATCCAGTAACTTTAAAGGGTAAAAAGATTTATAATATGTTTTGCCTAGCTGAGAAACTGTTATACCCTTTGAGAAACTTTTACTTTAAGCTATGTACAGCATAAACCCACAGCTATTCATAAATCCAGTATAATGCAGCATTGTTGCTATGCTGCACATAGTGCACAGCTTCATTCCTGTGCAGGGGCAACTTTGCTTATTGGTGAATGACAACTTACTGAAAGCTTCTAACTTCAAATTTTGAATAAAATCAGCTAGTTAACACCCAACTCATTCACAAAATCAGCAAATTCATCTGATGTGTGACCCTATAGAGCACATTGATCATACTCTGGCACTGCTATCAGCCTCCTCAGCAGAACTGTTGGAGTTCTGTGAATGCTAAGAGTGGCGGTACTGCTATATATGCTAGGATAAAGACAGGCAGGCTGGCACATGACCCTGCAAAAATCCCAGCAAAAAGCTTTAGAAGTTCCCCTGAAGAAGAAAACGTGTAGAGGAAAGCATAGTGTTCTCCCGATGGAATAATAGCAGAGTTTTGTTAACAGGGAGCTGGAGCCTTGCTAATAACTGAAACTTAATCAAAACAATTTTCCATGTGTTCTCTTCCTTACTTACCTGCTTGAGCCAGTAACTGAAAGGGAATATGAAAGTAAAACATGCACATCTTGCAGTTCTGCATGTAATAACAGTAATCTGGTATCTTTTGCTACTCAAATTTCATGTCCAGTTTCACACCTATTAAACCAGTAATGGTAACAAAATAAAATCTTAATCCTGTCTGATGAGCCACATCTTCTGCCTTTTTGTTGGGGTACTTCTTGTCAAACTCAGGTGAAAACTGCTATGCTTTGTACGCTTGTTACTCAAGCCAGGTAAGACACAAGCAAGATACTTAATAAAAGATAAGCAACACCACCCAGTTCCTCCTGCTGCATTATCATTGACTTTTTCATCTGCATTGCTAGGAAAGCATTGCCAAAATTAACAGTTCAAAATTCAGATGTCAAGCTTGTAAAATCATGAGACAGGCTTAAGAAATATGAGCTCTTGAAAATTAGTAGGTTTTCCTTCTGGTGTGCAGCCAGCAAGAGTCCATGTTTTCCGCAAGCCTGAAGGCTAAAAACATAATTATAAAATGAAAGCTGAGATCTTCAGTTAACTGCCTGGTGGAAGGAGCCAAGGCTTTAAGAAAAACAGAGGAACAGGAGACTCGTGATGAAATCATGAGAGCTGGCTACTTTCTTGAAGCAGTTGTAAAACAAATTCTATTGAACTTTCAATTTTCAAATACTTTTTCTGAAAACTTTCATCTTAGCAAATTATTTATTATATGAAAGAAATTACATAAATAACTTTACCTTTGGAAATCCCCCATCCCCTCGGCTGCTTGGAAAGATCTTCTGGCTTACCCAAATCATTGAACCTGGCTGATAAACCTGTAGTGACATAAATATATACAAGATCTTACTGAAAAAGAGAGACTCATTAAATGCAGTGGTGCTCATATGACAGACCACATTACTAAAACAAGTCTAATGTCAGTGGAACTTGGCCCAGGAGTGTTTAATGTTTAGTACATATTTTTTGTACCCATGACAACATCTGTCCCTAGAGCATTCCAACTATATTGTTTTATGTTTATCTGCATTCAACAGGTGCTTTTGTTTAAAAAAAGCAAAGAGCATAGGATCGTTTTTTTTTTTTTTTTAAATATCTGTAATAAATTCTTTATAAGAGGATGTCTGTACTAATAAACTTACTGAGGATATTGTGAGACAACATGTCTATTCCCTTCTGCCAGAGGTCACTGGCAAAAGGCTGTTTAATGAAGTTCATTATCTTTTCTGATGACTTCAGGTGACGAGCAAAACACCTTCGATATCCTTTCACAATGAGTGGTGAACTAGAATGTATAACTTTGTAAGATCGTTGAAACCATTACAATTCTGTGTTAGCACCGTGGATTTTCCACATTAAAGGAATTCCAACACATTATAAAACACATACAGTAAAATAGCTGGCAGCAGGAGTCAATGGTTAAGGTGCTGGCCTACGATGTCTATGGGAAAATTTTCCTGTGTAAAAATGGGTAAGTCCAAAGCTGGGCACTGACTACAGAGGTCAGAGTGAATACACACCAAGCTAATGCGTCTCAGCTTCAGGATGAAGATCAGAACATTCTTCGTCTCAGTCCCAGAAACACTGGAGTGGTCAGATATAAGTTACATGTAATGCTGAAATTCTTAAATTTGTTTTCCTGCTAGGTCTGTCTCCTGGGCCCTTGGTGTGTGGTGAACTGATCTCTTTCTGCATGATGCCTGAATGTCAAACTGTCAGTATTTTGAGCTGGCCAATACAAATTACTCCATTCAAATTTGTCTGCACTTTGGGAATCAAAATTTGCATTTTCACATAAGGAAGTGCTGGACCAGTTTTACTCACCTGCTTGCTACTGTGCATGTATTGAAAGATGAGGGAAGTTTTCATTTCTATGGAGGCGTGTGTTGACTATTAGCTATCACAACTGGACTAGTTCTATCTTGGAGAAATTATTGAAGATTATTGAAATCATCTCTCCAATAGAAAACACTGAACTCTTCTATAATGCAGGACACAGAGAAGGGAAATTTAAAACACAGAGCTCAAGGCAGTGCCTGCTCTTGCGCATTCTCCCATCTTTTCTGCAGTACAAACCACAGTGCTTTCTACTGATTAAAGCAACAGATTTGATGGTTTTTTTCTTCTTTTTTTTTTCTTTTTTCCATATCTGAGGTCTCAGACAGGCCAGTTCAGCTCTCTGGGTGTGTTTGACATAAAATAACCAATACATAGCAGAGGGCACTCTGTGAACTCAGTTCATGTTCACACTGAATATTTGAAACATTTGAATGAAAGATACCAAGTAACCTCTGATCTCTTCCGTTGCTATTTATAATCACTGATTACCTATTCTGCAATTATGTCTTGATTTTGTTGTGTAGTCATACTTTCTGTGTGAAAACTCATGGTGGGAAATAGCAACAGGAGATCAGCTCTACCACAGGATACCCTGTTCAAACCAGGAGAATGTACAAAAATGTACATCGGAGGCTAGCATAAGCATCAGAATATACAGTATTAGTCATTATCATGAATACAACATTCTGTATTTTCCATGGGGTCTGAGATGTATTTAGGTTAGCCCGTAGGCTGTGTTATCCCTATTAATAACCTAACAGAAATAAAATAAACACCTGAAGTTAAATGAAAAAAAAAAGGAATCCTCAAGTTAAATTCATACAAACTTGGAGGAACTGCAGTTTGAGGGTGGATTTTGGGAATGGGGCAGGAGGGAAAAGGTGTAAATTGTAAGATGAGCTCACGACTATGCCCCAGGGTTAAAAAAAAAAAACACCAAAACCTACTACTACCTGCAAAATACCCCACACAATTCCCAAACAGTCCCACTAATTCTCTGTAAAGAAACAAAATTCAATAATACCCTTTTTTCTTCTTCCAAAATAAATACTGTGGCCCTTATTAGTAGATAATAATCACATGGACCTATTTCACATTAAGTGACTGTTCTGCTATAACTGTATCAGAGCCCAGAACGGACAAAGGACTGTAGGTGTCTGCTTTGGGAGCAATGCTGAAAAGCTGGAGAATCATGGCTTAGATTCTGGCCATGTGGAGGAAGATTCTGGAACGGAAAAAAGATGCCACACAGAGAAGTCCACTTAAGATTTACTTCAATCCACTAGGAGGGGGGAAAAGAAAAGATAAAAAACAACCATGACATGTTGCTGCTTTTTATAAATGCAGAAACGACTTAGAAGTTCAAATATACTGATAGCTAGGGTGTTAGAAAAATGCAGATAACATTAATTCAATTACAGCAGCTCAAAATTACTGATATAAATGTTGCAAGATGAGCTACAGACAGAGGAAAGCAATGCTCCATTACAGAGTAGGATGTAAGGGTTACAACATTCCAGCTGTTAGCATGAAGCAAACACTTCTAAATAAATGCTTCCATTGATACGCACCAAATTTTCATTTCTTAGTACTTCCTGTGTGACTGTTATGCAAGTGCAGGCTTGGCTTAAATAACCAAAGTATCAGGATTCAGAACAGAATTACTGAGCTTTAGGATGGATTGAAAACTACAGTTACTGCAAGTCTGCAAAATGCTGACTCACATTGATAACCTCAGCTTTTGATCCTCATTAGCCAGACAGTTCAGCTAGGAAGCTTCATCCATGAACTATCAGATCTGGGAAGAACTACCTGAGATGCTGTTACACAACAACATGCAATTCTGCCTGAAACATTGAGGCCAGATTGAAACTGGGAATTATGGGTTCTCTATACTTTCAATTCTGTAGCCTCCAGTCTCCTGAAAAGATACAAATAATAAACTTTAATTTTAAAGAAAGAGCAAAAGTGGAGGAAAAGAAATTGCCTAGTCTATTTACCAGCTCCCTCAGATTCCAGAACTACTGATAGTTTTTGGGGTTGTTTTGGTTTGGTTTTTTACAAAACAAATAGAGTCTTCTTTACTCATTTGCCCAACAGACTGAGAAACTCTTTTGCTCTTGTTCTGTTTTACCAACATTTCAACATTCTAATTCCTGTTTTTTTCATTTTAAGCCATACCTTCTTAAAGAACAATAGTAGGGCAGCACAACTTTTTGCCCAGCCTTAAAAGAGATACATAGAATAATTTTAACAGAGCTGAATCTAACATACTCTATCAGTCACATCAAAATGTTAAAATTGATTTGGTACCCACTGTTTTTCCTGTTCTCTAAGAGCATCTTTCAAACATTCAGATAAATATATCAAGAGGAAAAAAACCCCAGATTTATGGCATGGTAAGCTTTCTAAAATGAGCATACTCCTGTTAAGCATTCCCAAGATTTTTATACTTAAACAATTGAGAAAGTCCTTGGAATTACTTTTTCTATCTTTTTTTTTTTTTTTCATTTTTTCCTCATGTGAACCACAACTGAATGCCTGTAATCGAGTCTCATTCAGGACTTACAACTGCAGACTGGAGTTCTTAACTAAAAGTTTATTGAAGAGTAACTGCTCTGAGGAAATCAGCAACCACCTTTTGAGAAGCTTCAGATAACTTCTTTGTCTTACAAACCAATTTTGGGGCAGGGGGGAATGGAAACAAGAAAGGAAATTATGACAACTGCTCTAGATCCTAATTCTAAATAAAAGGTGACAATCTCCAGTAATTCTGCCATAGCCTACATAGGAAAGGAGAAAAAAAAGAGATAAAACTAGAAGAAAAAGATTAGCAGTATACTATTTAACTATATGGATTAGCAGTGCAATAGCAGACACAGATGGCCACAAGCTGAAGAACAAGGGAGTAGAATGATAAGAGGTGTGTGTGGAAAAGAAAAAGATAAAGAGGCATGCTTATTCTCTCTGCAGCACCAAAATGACATTGTGCAGCTGTGAGGACTGGGTGCCCTGTGTGCCTAATCCACAACAGAGAGAGGGAGAGAAGCCACCCTCCTACAAACTCCTCCTGAGAATGGGCTGTATGGCCAGAAAGGAACACTGCTCCTCATTTCTGTACCCACATTACTTTAAAATTTCTTAGTTACCAGCTAGTTTGAGCTGAAGATGTATTTTCACAGCACATCCCACCATGCACTTCTCAATTCCCTCAAATGCATCCCACTGCAGTAGAACGTTTTCTTCCTAATCAATGTCCCACAATCACAATCCAAATGCATAAACAGTCTTACTGTACCACTGCTCAAACACCAAACAAATAATGCTGTAAATGAAAACCTGGAGGGAAAACTTGTGTTAGGATCAAAGCCTTTGCGTCAGTGGCAGGAGTAAACCAATGCTCCCATCTTCACTAATTTAAGACTGTGAGGGGAACGTTATGAAAGTATGTAATACAAATGCCCACTATGTTCCTAACCTAGCACACAAGATTTAATACATACAGCAACTGTCAGCTGAACAGTCGCTGCTTTGTAAGAGTTTAGTTGGGCAGCAGTATTCTATCAGTCAGCTTTTATTTTCTAAATCTTCTGGAGAGGGCAATGACAAGGCTACATCAAGAGTACTCATCATTACTCCTTATTTCAATGAGTCCTTGAAGTTTTGATGAGCCTTTGCTGCATTTAAGAAGCTGTGCTCACGATCAAACGGGATGCTGCTATTGTGAGAGGCTGACTCTGGAACAGGCTTGCTGAGGAAGCTTTCCCTATTGAAACAGCAGAAACCATGACTTGCCCAAGTTAAAGAGAAATTTCATTGCCTCAGCTTAATATTTTTAAAAGGTTGTGAACAGGTGAATTAGCAGGTGTGAGGCTTGTCAATTTTGTGAACTTGTTTGCTTTTTTGAGTGTTTCTGCATCACAAGTCTGAACCTTTCCTTGGGGTGCAGCAACAGTCATCATCCCAAATAACCTGACTTCATGTTTTCAGTATCCTGCCAGGGCAGCAGATTTTTCTGTCATCCCTGTTTTCCACATCAGTGCCATGAACATTAAAAAAAATCAGTGGGGAAAAAGAAATAATTTACATTTATTTCACTTGGTTAATTCCACACAGTAAAGAAAGTTAGATAAATGTTTCGAGAGAACTGATGAAGAATTACATCATGTTTCTCCAGCTGGGCTTGCTCCAATGGCTCACCCCTTTTTTGTGACACTTTACCTGCCATTGCAATGATAATTAATACTTGGCAGTGTATCAGCAGAACGTGGCAGGACAACAGTACACCTGAATTTGCCTTTGACTTCTCTGCATCAGCATCCTTTGATGTCTTTGCCTTTTCACGGGGAAGATATTACTGCTGCTTTTTATTCCTCCCCATCTGATGACTCAAACTCACAACCACATAGAGATGAAAAGGCCTAAATGAGACAAGTATGCTTTTCCTTGCATCCCCCTCTCTACACTGCACAGGAATTATAAACTTTATTCATTAGGGTTTTTGGGGATTTTTGCAATCCTTTTGCATCACTTCTGCAATTTCTGTCAATTTCACAGAACTGGATGTCATTTGCTCCTTCCCTACACAACATAAGGAAGTCACCTTGGAAAATTTTTTTTAGATTTTGATGGAAAAGCTTCTGCTATAAACCCATCTTCATCTGTTTGCTTTGCTGTTCTTAAAGCATCTTTTCTTGAGGTTACACTGAAGTGTCTGCTCCTGTGTAATCTCCTGCCTTTGCTTATCTCTATCAGCTTCTTCAAGGGATTAATTCCTGTCCTGATCCATACACAGGTTGCATCTTTTATATATGTACTTACAAATAAAACTTCTTCCCAGTTCTTTACCCAATAAGAACCCCTCTACAGAAACTTCAGCGGTCTTCTAACATATGTGATTGAACGAGGTAGTTAAAGAAACACTCTAACTTTCCCCGGGGTGGAATCCACTCCACACCACCTGAATGTAAATGCCATTTTTTGGAAGAGCAATAAACTTCCAGTTTTCTGCACCAGTCAGGATGAATCCAGCTTGTGTGCTACAAGTGCTGTCATGCTGCTTTTTTAGTTCATTAATCCACAGAAATCATTGCAAAGCATTGTTAATATTTACCATGCATACAAAGAGTAAGAGAAAAAAATCAAACAGTACATTGTGAATGTTGTCATAAATGCTCCTCCAACTTCTTACTGAATTAATGAACATTACAAAGATACTCATTACCACAGTACTGCACTCCTTGAAAGAGAAAGAATGCATTAATTAAAAAAAAAAAAGAACAAATGTATATTATGAGGAAAGTTTCATTAATCAATAAAATGGCTGCAAATTACTTTGTTCTTCCAATAAATTTCTGTGTATGTTCTCCAAAACTGCAAAACATCACAGACATCAAAATAAGCAAATCAGGCAACCAGAAAACCAAACTCAGAACCCAGTACAACCCCACATATTTATTTTGTTTGCCTCTCTACTACAGTATTTTGTTGTTGTTTTACTTAACATGCAACACATAGAAAAACAACAGCAAGGCTGAGAATTAAAATAATACTCAACTTCTCAGTTAATTACATAGGAGTTTGTAATTTGCTCTTCAAGTGCAATAAGGTAGAGCTTAATTAGTAACTACTTGCATCTACACCTAATGGTAACTGCAGAACAAGATGCATAAGCAAGTCTCTTGTTACAAACTCAGGTGAACACACAGCATAGCAGCAAAAATTCCAGACCCAAGGATGCAGTTATTTTTCAGCAGTTCCATACCTAACACTGACAAATTAGTCGAGCTACAAAGGAGGAAGAAAAGGATCACTGTCACAGGCTGACCAAAAAGTCTATTTTTGGTCTGCAGGGCCCTCACTCCACCGAGTTTTGATCTTAAGGGAAAGACCTGCAAGAACAGTGGCCAGTAAGTGAATCCTTAAGAGTAAGACAGAGGCAGACCAGAATAAAGCTTCTCCTGCGTGCCCTCTAACATCTGGCCCTGCAGTTTGGAGCACAAAATATACATACCAAGCAGATTCCCAAAAAAGTGTTTATTTTTTAAAATTTCCTATATATTTTCTAACGTAATGGCCCAAACACTGTAACTTACAGAAGGCTCAAGAGACTGCTTTGGACTACAACAGTTTTTCTCACACATACCAAGAAGATGAGCAGAAATCCAGCCAAGGATGCTGTTCCCCAAGTGGAGGCAATCTCGCTGCCTCTGCTGACTGCTCTCCTGCAGAGCCCAGCCACAAGAGCCCTTCTGTCCCCTCAGGAGATGCCAGTCGCTTGCCCAAGCGGCATTTTGCAGGCAAATATTAAAAAGCCTCAGCCATACTCTTGGAAATAGGCGAGAGAACCACATTTTAGAGCCAGTACTTACTTACCTCATTAAAAGAGATGTAATGAGGGCAGCTGACTGGTAACAAGCGTTTACCTGAAGCCTCCCTATTGCCAGCCTCTAGTAGGCAGATAGTAATGCAGTTAGGTGCTAGTCCAGATACAAAAGCAAAAAAATGTATCATGTATGTTCTGTAGGCTGAGAATAATAAGATATCTGTGGGTTCTGGGACTCATCTGAGGAGCTATGTAAGCTCATATTCTTTCGTGATGGAGATTTATCACAGATACACAGTCATTTTAAAGCAAAGACAGGAGGTTTGTTCCTCTCTAACTTGACCTTTCTAAGTAGCTCTGTGGTGTCAATGTGTGCCTTCCAAACATCAGTGCTGGAAGAGGCCAGGAGTTCTTTCTGATAATGTGTGTATTAAGCCAAGGCTTTTACCACCTCCACTGAGGACACACAAATTTCTTACAATTTTTTTCAACTTGCTCCCACATAGGTATGCCAAGCTAGTAGACAAGACAACCAGGTTACTGTTAACAAAATTATTCCAGAGACACTTCTTCCTGCAGGATGAGAAAATGCTACTTATTCTGAGGGTGGGTTGTTTTCGCTTGTTTGTTTTAATGCAGTATTTACAGAAGGAAACATCAGGAATCCTCCCAGCAACATGTACACAGGGATTCATTCAGTAGTGCTACTGTGAATTTGCCAGACCAGAAGTCCAAATTGAATTGCGTGTAAGACTCCAACAATGATTCATACCATCATTCTACATTAAACATTTGAAAATAATATTTTTTTGCACCTTTCAAGATCGTGGCCTCAACCAACATGGTTTAATGAGGTGAATAAATATTTTAAATAAAACCAAAATACAAAAGAGTTAAAAATATTTTTTATTAAAGTATCCTATCCTGGTCAATGATGCCAACTGAATTATGTTCATGAAGTTGTTCTAGGACTATTAAGTGTCATCCCTTTCCCCTCTTTTTAGACATACACAAGGACCAGAACTCAGGTGCAGGGCAGCATACCAATGACAGAAAAACCATAAAAATATTGTTAGTGATGGCTTTAGATCCCAAGCCTTAAAAATCAATAGATTATCTGTAGTGTGACAAGGTGTATATTCTTATTTTCAATTTTCCAAAATTTCAGCCTTTGAGGAAAAAAATTTAGTAAGGATTTTTCCTGGACCTAGTATTTCATAAACCTCCTATTCCCTGTGTCAACACAGTTCTGTTCAGATAAAGTATGCTGGGGCACAGTTACAAAATTTTAGCACCCACAGCATGTTTTTGACTGAGTAGAAACACGTATATAAAAAGCTTTTGTCTTTTCATGTGCATATGAGCTGTACCCCTGAAATATCCACAGTATCTACAGCTCTGGGCAAAAATTCTTCTTTTTTTTTTTTTTTTCCAAGCCCTGCTTTTCTACTCATAACCAAGCAAGGGATTGTCTTCTGCTGTATTGAACAGGTGGCTTGACAGAAGTATTGCAAAAACTAGTTTGTATTTCTGCTTATAAACTTTGTAAGCTGGAAAGGCTTTAATTCTGAGTTTTCAGCAATCAAGCAGCACTGAGCAAACCACACACAATGTTTAATATGCACAATACATAAGCATAATAAAAAGGCACAACATACACATTCAGATGGCCAAAACTGCGTAGCTTTCATCCCTCACAATTATTTCTCTTGACCAAATTCTGCCCATGCTACACATGAACAGAAGGGGATCTGACAGTCCTGCAGGTTCTATGGGGCTCTGACTTACCATAAGGAGATTCCGAGATTCCAGTACCAGGCTTGGTAATAATCAACCAGGTCTGAGTTTCCTCATGCCACACCAAGAGCTGCTTTTGTCCAGTGTGTGTCTATTAAGAGGCTGGACATCATGTCTCATTTCAGTACCTTGGCCCCCTTTTTTTTTTTTTTTTTTTTTTGTCTCGGAGCATAGAACAAGTTCCAAATAATGCCTGCCTCTGCCAGACCAATTCCAGGCTCCACTCTCCATAAATAATCCTAAAATTATGAAGAGCTGTTCCAGCCCAAGGGCACAGAAAATTACAGAATGTGTAAAGACACCTGCATGTAACTCCCTGGAAAAAGGTTAGTAATGGCTAAACTGGGATGAAATCTTAAATATAAAATTATCTTCACCTAATGTAAATACTACAAATTTCTCTATAAACTTGGGGGGGGGGGGACGACAAACCCATACAAACAAAAAACTAAATGGGATGATGATTCTTTTCAACCAAATGCAGGCTGTCATTTCTTTCCCTCTGACTTAACAAAGAAGAGCTTTTCTCCCTAATGTTTTCACCCCTAAAGGTCATCATCCCCTATTTCTCTTTTTCCCCAAGGAAGACTATAAAATGCAGGGAACGTGAATGACTCAATATGACAGAATAACCTCAGAACTGATGCTGTTCAGGCAAGGATGCACTACAGGAAGCATTCAGACCAAATGACCTACTTCCAGAGCCTTTTTGCTTTGGGATGACACAGCTATACTGTACAACAGCAAGCCTAGAGATTCCACACCACCAAGAAAGGCTGGGAAGAAAACCATCTCATTGTGGTGACCGAGGAGTAAATTAATGATCAGCTCTAGATTACCTTTTGTTTACTTTCAGAAACGCCAAAATTAAATTATTAAGGGTCTGTGTACTGATACACACTTCTATTAGTGTTGTTATTTAAATTCCTTAAGCACCTACACTGTGAGCTCTCAGAACTTAACCTGAAATCCACAAGGAGAAAAGGACACACCTGAGTGCTTTGGAAGTAAATAAACACCACTTTTCTAACTGTCTAAAATGATGGTCTGATCTCTTTCTTTAAACACAAACATTTACCATTACAAAAACAAACAAACACAACACAAAACCCAACCCTTTCCTGGTTTTTGTAAAAGCCTTCTTTGAGGTCACAGAAAACTGGAATTAAGGCTTCCTTACTCCCAACTCTTCTGACAAGTTCATCTATTTCAGTGATTGAGTCACTTTCAATGACTGGATGGGGCAGAAAAAAAATTAAAACAAATTATTTATTTTTAATTATTTTATAATTAGAACCCTTTCCACCCTTGCTAGTTAGCACTAGTTTAAATTTTAGTTTGTATCTCTCTGACACTCAGCACTTGCCACGAAGGTGGTATACAGAAATTCCAGCATTTCAAATTAAAAGAGCACTTAAACCACCTCAGGATTTTATACATTGCACATAAATATGAAAAGCTCTTTCCTCCTTCAAGTCAACACTTAAGGAAATACTTTATGCAGAAGTAAGGACAGATCCTCAAATGGCAAATGTTCTTGTGTAAGATGGCTCAAAATGTCCTTGAGTTAAAATAATAATACAAACTGCACTCTTCTGCTTTTCTATTTCTCTTAAAATTGATGATATTATTATACAGCTGCAGGAAAGATTGATTAATTAACCAGGTAATTCAAATTCCAAGTCCAGGAAAAGGAGAAGCAGAACTGAAAACCAATCTGTTAAATTACTTGCTTTTACTTTTAAAATGTATAAGAAGCATTTTATGAGAATAGAACATGAAGAAACTAAGAGGGTAAGACAGTGAAGTTAAACCAAGAATTCATTTGTTCTCACTTAACAAGTTTATTCTGTAAATTTTACTGTAAGCCTACCTAAATAATGAATGAACTTTCAGCCTAGCAAGGAATAAGAAAGCCATTTTCCACCATTTTTTAAGATCCATCTCAGTCTGTTGAAACCCAATAGCTAAATTGTCACTGGCCAGCGAGAGCAGAGCCTTTGCATATACTGTGATATTAAAAACAAAGTAAGCACTTTTATCATCATGCATTTCAGTGTGTAGAAGGTGTTGGTATGCAAAGAAGAGTATTTCCTGCAAATCAGAAAGACTAGAGAGATACTTGCAGCTAATACAAGAAGAAATATGCCAAAGAGAACTGAGTCCACCACTGCAAGGAAAGTGTGTCACTGGTCTGACTTAGAATTACATTCAGTGTTAGTGTGCCAGAAGTGAAAGAAAGGGGAAAAAAAGGGTGGTGGTAGGCAAAGAGATTCTGCCAAGTATCACATCTTGAACAACCTTGCAAGCTGGGGTAAAACCTGATTGCAGGTTTTAAATCTGATCACAAAAAAGGAGGTGGAACTTTTTAAAACAGCTACATGATGTTTGTATTTATGTTACAGTGCAAAGCAAACAATTGACCTGCACGGGTGGGTAACAACATTTTGTTTTTTGCATTTGGATAGCTCTAACTCGTATTTTATGTTCTGGCCCAGAGACTGGCTTTACAAAAACTGATTTCATTGCCTACTACAGGAACCTTGCTAGATTTATAGAACCATCTGCTGGTGGAAATCAGTGGCTATTTTATGCCTAACTAAACTTAAAATAGTCTTTTGTTCCATAGATAGGCATGTATTGCACATAGCAGCCTGCATAACATCTAAACTGTGGGCTGATTGTCACCTTGGTGTTGGTAGGAAAACAGTTGCCTTATCCAATATTCCACAGTTGTGTGAACAACATGTATTTTAACATGATTTCTATTCACAGTTTAAGTGAATCATTTCCCTTTTAATTCCCCACCCCCATCTATTCATTTATACACAGATGAGCAAAGCACTTTGATGAAAGTAGGTTCCAGAATAGACTAAAACTCCCGAATTTGCAAGTTTATTTTTGCAGATAGGAATGATATAAAACAAGGAGCCAAAAACAAAAACAAAGCCTTTATAACGGAGTACATATTTGCTTATTTTAATCGTCCTTTGATCATCCCTCCTCCCCCATATCAAAACAACCCCAAAGAACCAGATAAGGTTAATATTAATGCAATTAACTGAACCCAATCTTCATGAGAGTTATGTCCCTCAGAACCTCACACTTGGGAAAATATTCCGTGCTAATATACACCCCATGCAATGCTACTTTAAGCATTGCTCAATACTAATTAACAGATGTTTGATCATGATTTTATCATGTAGCACCCAAAATACATCCCATTTTTGCCAGTACATGTATTTAGACATGCTTCAGTGATAACTGCATCCTCAGCTAAGAATGCTATAAGATGACAAACTACCTAAACTAAATCTGCCTACTTTGAGCACTTTTTTCTGAAAAAAAAAACTTGTTACCTTTGTCCTGCTGATTCTGAGACAGTCCTCCTCAGAGAATACCATATTTACATGTATATCTTTAAAATCAGTTTGTCAGCAGTGGTATCTCTGAATATAAGAAATGTGCTTTATCAATAAAAATACAAACACAATTAGCACTGAAGGAAACAGGTTATTGTCCACTAAATACATTCCAAACAAGTTCCTGTAATTTAAGTCAGGTCTGAGGCCTAGACATTTTTTTCTAGAACTGATCTGTGTCATAAAGAATGGCAGTGTTGTCAGAAGGGTAATCTAATAAGAAAATTTAGTTTGCACCTTATATACTTCCCTGACTATTTAGACTAACATTAAATCTGTTTCACTTACAAAGTGCAATGACCTATTTCTTCTCTTTGGGAGAAAGGTGTCAGGGTTGGCATTACTGGATATTATTTTGTCTGCATGTATTGCTACATGTGTTATGGTGTGTATTTTTCACAATAACCTGAATATTTCTTGTTTCAATTAAATAAGCCTTATTGCACAGAGAGGGATTTCAGATTTTTATTCAAAAAATGCAAGAAAATAAAAGACTCGACATAAGGAGCTTTCCAGAGTACATCAGTTATTGTATGCCAAATCCCCATAGCCTGAAAAAGTATGTCTTATAAAAGTCATATTTATAAATGAGTATTGGGAAGAGAGAAATTAGGTCTGTATTTACACAAAAAATTACTGATACTCTGCTAAAGCAACTAATTCTTACCATTTTTATGTTCTGTTAAGTCTTGGGATTGCAGTTTCTCTCAAGTAGCACAAGGAGAACAATCTGAAAGCAATTTTAAAAAAATTAAAAATGAAAAAAAAGTAATTCTGACTGTCGCAATATTTAAAAGGATTGTTTGTTTTGGTTTTGTTTTGTTTTGTTTTTTTGCCAGCATAACTGTGGGTGAACCAAGCATAAGCTTCAGTGGTTAAGATTAAAGTCATGCAAATTATTCTAACCACACGTATGCTTATACATCATGCATCTCTGCACTTCAGTGGTCTGTAGGCTTAAATATAGGACAAAGGAATCCCTGGTACCTGGATTTGCAGAACCCTACGCTATTCTTAGCACTGGGTGCATTTCTGAAGAGCCCTATACGTAATGGTTAACACAGGTAAAAATCAGCCAAGAGGACAAAAAACTGTCACTCCATGTTTACTGTAATTGTGGTCCATTGTTCCCAGGCACACTACATAGTGTGGGTTTTTGCAATCAAGGAACAAGTATAACACAATGTAACGGCCCAGAGAGTAGGTATTTTTGGAAATGGCACTGCATTACATAACCTCCAGTTTTCTCCCTCTCTCTATTCCACACACACACACCCCTATTTTAAACGGGGAGAGAAAAAAAAGAAGAGTAGGTCCTACCTCATTTACCTTAAATTACCACTCTCTTAATGGACTGAATTTGTAGCATACCTCCTTTATCAGCTTTCTTATAGCAACAAAAATTAAAGTTCTCTTCTATTCATTACATATTTCTTACCTATAGCCTGCATGTATGAAATATAATTAGGTATGAGTCATATGTTTACACAAACACACACATACATATCGGTTTTAAAACTGCAAACTCATATATCTATGAACATACAGAGAAATGTTTGAAAAAAGCAGGACGTCACTACACGTTCAGCAAAAGATGGTTTGTTTTGGTTTTGTTTGTTTCTTTTTTTTTTTTTTCTCAAAAGATCCACCCAAAATTTAACTGCTGCACATGCAAAAATGCAGAAGGCTGTTGCAAGAATGACTGCCTTCTAAAAATAAACCCCAGCAGCCTGAGAGGAATCCAGTGTCAGGGTGGAGAAGAGGGAGATTCGTTTTACACGGGAGAAGAAAGGAGATGATAAACCTATCCTAGAGCCTTGCATGCATGCTAACAAAGCCAAGTGCATTAGGTTCAAAAATGCATTTTGGTGTTTGCAGAGTGCAAAACCCAGAAAAAGGAAAATATTTTAGAAAATCACTTCTCATCTCCCCTTCCATGTGTGCAGAAAAATCCTCAGCCTAGAAATCCAGCCTTAAAGCACAAAGAGTTAGATACATATACTGCACGTTCTCTCATTTTCCTTAAAAAAGCCTGTTTGGAAACGTGCACCGAGAGGGGAAAGCCAAGCTGCAGCAAAGTCCGGCTAAGGACAAAAAGAAATCAAAAAGAAATGAAAAGAAACAGAGAAACACAGAGAAAAGAAAGGGGAAAGGGGGGAGAGAGGGGGAGAGAGAGGGAGAGAGAGAAAGGGGATTAATTAAAAAAAATAAAATTCTGTGGATTGGAATTGCATATACTTACAGACAAAAGCCCCCGCTCCCTGCTCACTTTCTGTCCTTTCTACATGATCTGAAACACAAATGTGG
>VZRN01000427.1:326013-447374 GCA_013397935.1 Dasyornis broadbenti
CACGGGCGGGCAGCGCGGGGCCGCGGGGCGCGGGCGGGGGCCGCAGGTGCGGGCGCCGAGGCAGCGCAGAGTCGCCCCGCAGCGCGGCCGGGGCTCCGCACCGGGACTGTTCCCGAGGGATCGCGCCCTGTGGCAAAGCGCCCCGGCGGGACAGGGGACAGAGGCACACGAGCGATGTGCAGCGGCGCCGCACAAAGACTCCGCGAAGGCTCCCCCGCGGTGCAGGCACAGCGGATCGATGCAGGGACACAGGGGCGGTGCGCTGCTCCACAGTGTCTCTCCCTCAAATGCTGTATGGGGATTATACAGCCAAAAGAAAAACAGGGAAACAGGTGGTAAGAAGCAGATTCCCTCTTACCCTGCAGCGTGTGAAGGTATCTCCCTCAGAGTTAAAATGTCCAGGGCAAGAGTGATTAAAATGGTATGAAATCATACGTGATGCAGGCTAATAGAATATTAAGCCTTCTCTGTCAGACCTAAGTTATAGGCAGCTAATCTTGTATTTCAAACCCACCAATATTTAACTCCCCATGAAACTGCATTTTTCTGTGGTCCATGTAGGATTTCCATTTGTTGAGAGCAAGCAGTTTGCTGGCATGTCTGTGCACCTTCCTGAACAGCTACTACATCTCTGGGAATGCTTTGCAGGCCTACTAGCTTAAGGAAAATTCAGCAGCTGGAAGGGAGAAATATGGCACATAAGCAGCCCCTGATATTTAAACCCCTGGTAAGCTGTGATAATAATTCTAAGTTTAGTGCATTAGGATCAGATCATTTGCCTCAAAAATACAGTTACTACAGCTCATGTCTGTTCAGCTGTCTACCTCCTCCACAGATTTCACCCATCAGCTGTTAGGACTGAAACACATCAGAGCTTGAGCACTTAAACTTTATCCTGAGAGAGTGATTTGAATGTTTGGGGCTTTCTTCGGAATAACAAATCTGGGCCCAGTGCAGGTAGCAGGCCCTCATGGCACATGCTCAGGGATGAGCAGTGGGTTCCCCTTGGCTTTGGTGCATCTTCTGTCGTGTAGAATATGTGTCCTAGCTAGTGACATGTCAGGGATTTGCCATTTGTAGAGGTTTGGCACTGTGGGCTGAAGCTAGACACCATAGACCTGACTGTGGAAGGTGGGAAGCTTGTGTTTGGTGAAGCCCCCAAGGGGCTGAAGTGGACAATGCTGTCATCCAACATCCAACAGAGGAGGGCATAAACAAATAAATTCTATGGATCCTTGGCAGAATCATGGTTGTATTAAATCATAGTTGCAATTGAAGGGTTTTATTCTTAGCAGAATAAAGAATAAAATTCTATACTATGACTCTTGTAGCAAAGAATTTATTACAATCAATAAGTAGTGTAATACAAAATTTCTAATACAACTTATAATTTCTCATCACCCAGATCCCAGTTTGACTTGTGATTTCTATTCACCTGGACCCTCTGCAGATCATGTCCTGAAAAGTTGTGGAGAAGAGAGATACAAGCCCCCTGCTAGAGCTGTCATGTCTTTCTTTGTGCCGTGCTATCTCAAAACCACATGCGCCCAGCTTCCACTGTCTGTCTGCAGTCCATCCTCTGCACCCCATTTGAGGACCTACTCACATCCTAAAATTCCTTCTGGAACCACCAAGAATGGTTGTGGATAGGTGTAAACATCCTTCTGTGCCCTTTTAGCCTTTATTTTCTTTCCAATGACCTGGTTTTGCCGCCCAGCCGGGGCAGCAACCTGGTTGGCTGCGCTGTTTGTACTGGACTGTACGTGAAAAGTTACACCTGTTTGCTGCCTGTAACAAGCTATGTTGCTGGCACCTGCTCCAAGTCTGCGCTCTCTCGTTTGGCTGTGGTGCCTGCAATTTCCTTTTCCTTAGCCAGCTTCCCTCAGAAGCTCTGATGGAAACTGGAGGCGAAGGTTTAGCTGTTAAGAGGAATCAGAGGTTAAGAGCCTGCATGGGAGAACAGAAGGAGGCAGTTTGCCCCCACTGTGAGACAGGAAGGGTTTTGGAAATGGAATTACAGCTCCAAATTTAGGCACACAGAAGCCTAACATGGACCCCAGACAATGAGGTAGAAATCAAGAGAGGTAAAGAACCAATTCAAACTGCTAATATTGAACTAAGGGTCTTTGAAAAAATACTTTACAGAGATTGTTAGTCAAGACATAAGGTTTTTTGATTAGGTCTTTGTTAAAGTGGCAAGAGCATTAGGATGCTGAGAAACACCCAATAGGTGACCAGTTCTATTAGGGAAAAGTGCTGCCCTTTCTAAAATGCTGTGTTGTGATGTAGTGGAAATCTTTTTGCACCTGCAGTTCTGGCCTTCAGCCTGGCTGGGAGTCCAGTATGGATATTCCCTCTTTTAGTCTTTAATCACTCCTCTAAAACTTCATTATTAAAAATGTGGCACTCAGATAAATTGTCCTGCTGTCCTCAGGAAAATAGCTTTAACCTCAAGCATGATTGTTATATCCTGTGGTTACCAAAACCAGTCTGACTTTGTTCTGCAGTCGATTATAGATAGGGAGAAAAAGTTTGTTCCCTTTACTACCTCTCGTCTGTGACAATTTCCTTTGATTCCTTTTCTCTTTACTTCTATCTTTGTTCTGATTTATAACCCCTAAAGTGGATAGAGCCCTGACCTACAAAGCGTTATTGTTATACAAATAGCCTAAAATGGGCCTGCAAAGTGGACAGGGCAGAATGGGCTGCTGTGGCTGAGGAAAAGGTAAAAGCAGCAGAACAAAGATTTACTATTATACAGCAGCTGAAAAACTCCAGAGCTTGCACTGAATAGACCTTAAACAGTCACCAAAAAATCACTGTGAAGTTGTCCTTCCCAATTCTGACAGGAACCAGAGAAACTGTGTCCTATACTGTGGGACACAGTTCTCACTCACCTCCTCAGCTCTGTCCTTCAGCCACCCGACTCCAACATTGTGCCCAACACACGAACTGACAAGACTCTGCTCTGGAAATCCATCAGACTCAAGCCTGCCAGAGGTGGCTGAGAGCTGCCTGGTGCTGTAATGAATTGGTTTTGGATTGCCTGCAGCACCTGAAGAAGGAAGGTGGTTAGAAGATGCACAAGATGCTGGGTGAAGCTCATAGCCGGAGCCAGGTCATGCATCCAACTCATTGCAAACCCATCCAAAAACCAACATTCAGTTATTTTTGCTTGTGGGTTTTGTGAATGCGGAGTTTCCATTGATGATAATCTGTGAGACTCCAGTGCTTTCATGGATAAATCCTAAAAGCACCACATAGCGCCAGAAAGAAATTCACCATGTAGACATAAAGATAGAACATATATTGACAGTTTTTTCCTTTCTTTCAAATTCTTTTGTCACTTGTGCTATTCTTATTAAGTTCCATTCATCAACAAATTAATTTGAGGAAGAAAGTGCATAAAAAAACTTCAAGAGAGAAGTTTTAAAACCATAAAGGAGGCAATGTGGATTATAAACTAGGTATGAGAAATTATTTGTGATGTTTTTGTGGTGAGGAGCTTGAAGTTACAGGGGAAGACTGTCGATTAGCTGATTTTTTAAAAAGACATAAACTGTGAGTTGTATTTTCAGCTTAGTTTTCTGGGAGCTGGATTCACTGGGTTACTTTTTCATGCATTATCTCCAAATTTATGCTAGTTTTGTTTTCATTTATTTTCATTACTAAACAAAATAAGCTCTGCATAAGTAACTGAAGAAACCAAGTTGTCTGGAAAATTTCCAATAAGATTAGCTTGTCATTAAACAAACCAAATGTTAAGGATTTTTCACTAGTGCTCCATCAGAGGACAGCTTGGATGGAAGGACCACACATCAGCTGCCATATGAACAGGTTCACATTTAACAACCTGAAGTTCTTCACACTTCCAGAATGAATTATTGGTTTAACCTGTTGTGGTTCCTCTGAAATAATGGCTGACACTGAACACTTGATAGGAAGATGTGATCTAAAATATGCAGAATACTTAAATAATATAGCAAAGGAAGAAAAATAGTGGCAAGGCCTGTACAGTTAAATTAGTGTCCTTGAGTTCAGTGAAGCTACCTGCATGTATAGAGTTAAGTGCCCTGCTGAGGCTAGCCATATAAAAATCAAAGTGAAATTCTATATCCACTAAAATTCAAGGGAACTTGGTTATGGACTGAAATAACATGGGTTTTTCCCTTCGACCAGACTGGAAAATAATTTAAGAATATTATAGGAGAAAAAGCAGAATGATTTGGGGTCTTAAGAGGGAAAAAAAATGGAAAAAATTGAGCAAATTTCAGTCCTGAGACACAGTGAAGTAAGCAGAGCTCCACCAGCAACACTAAATGGATCAAAGAGCTGCTATTGAAGGGAAGGAAAAGATACTGATACTGTCTGTCTTTATTTTGCTCTAGTCAGTACAAGTTCATGATTTCCAGCTTTGCAGTTGGGCTCTTGGAAAACAGCAGACACAGACACTTATTAGGTGCCTAAGAGATCAGGTAAAGAACTTCTTCGGACTTGCAAAACAAGAAACAGTGGCTATGTTGGCTTGCTTGCTGGGTACTCTTGCCCTGCATGTGCTCTTCCTGGATCCTTATTCAATTGTGGTCTGTGGATCACTAGCTCTTAAAATTTTGTCCATTTATACTATATGAAACAAGGGCTATGTCTCGTTTTATATCACCTACCTGACAAGTCGATTATCTCCTAATTCTTATGTTAAAGCAAAACAGAATAATGGTTCTCCAGTCAGGGTTCTCATGGGTTTTACAGGAAGTTAGGGTTTCTTTTGCAGAGTCTGACCCAAAATGCAGGAATGGACAATTATTTGAATCAGTGAATCATCTAACTAAACCTAGAACCTGTTGGTCTGTCTGACTTAGCCTTTCAGAGCATATGCGTGCTACTTCTGGGACTCGATGCATTTGTTATCAGGTCCAATAATAGAAATATTTGTACCAAAATACTAAGTGCTAGTAGATCAAAAAGCATATTTGTGGCTAGTAGATTAGATTTCGAAGAAACTTGGCGTATTAACTAACAATTGCATAACTAAATATTTGGGACTTGGCTTGACCTTGACTCTGTATTTTTCTATAAACTAAGTAAGCCCTTCAAGTTGTGCTGCCTGATTGCCAAAATATTTAAAGCAGTATCTGCATGTAGGGAACAGGGAATCTCCTGAATTCCCTAAAGACCCTGTAGGGTGATCAGTCTCAAGATCACGGGTTGCTTTATTGTATGATGTTGCCTTTCTGGTGCCTGAGTGTTACAGAGACACGATTAACTGAAGTTCTTTGGAGCATGCTATGATATGTCTTTCATTGCCTAATTTTCTTGTTAGGAAGATATGATAAATTACCTGAACAAGAAAGAAAGATGCAGAAACTTGGGGGGAATAAATTACAGCATGGGCTAGACTCCTTGCAAACTCAGGTGCTTTGGTGACAAAAACAGTGGGAAAACATTTAATTCTGACTAAGAGCAACTTGGGAGTGCTAGTTCTGCCAGCTGGGATAAAGAATTGGCATGTTCTCTCTGAAGGAGAGAGATGGAGAGCAGACAGGGGAGAAAAATCTGAGACATTATCAAACTTCAGAAGAAAAGTTAAAGTACAGATCACAGGATTTGTTGGTAATTACCAACCAAATTACAGCCAAAGCAAGTAGCACATATGTGCACTTTGCTCAAACCAACAGGAGACCTCTCCTAATTACACTGACACTCTGTGAATGTCATTCTGATATATATAAATATATATATATATTTTTGCAGTGCTGTCATACTTGGATTGTTTAAGAGACATGAGTGTAAATGCAACTCTTAAACCCTCACTTCTGAAGTAGCATTTACTCACTCTAGTGACTGCACAGATGTGTTAATTGCTGTTCCAAGCAATAGTTCAAGAGATGAGCCTTTCAATTCAAGTCGATTAACTAAATGCAGTATGCTTAATTTAAATTCATGAGAATTTGTTTAATTAAAAATGCACACTACAGTTTTTCTATTAGGGGCCATGCATTCAATTATTCTCAGCAATTTATTGAGAACCTGCAAGATTACCTTAGTCAACATTTTACAAGTTTAAGCCAAACTCAAGTTTAACTATAAAGCAGTTTAAGATTAAATTTAATTTGTCTGGAATGCAAGAACAGAAGATCAATTGTTACTAGTTCGCCAATTCTGGAAAAGCAAGAGTAGAAGATAGCAGTTTGATTTAAATCAACTCTGTCAGCTTATTTTCAAATGTCTGGATTTTGATGATTTTTTTTCACCACAATGTAAGTAAATAAATTCAGTCAAGGAAAATTCATTCTAGATTGAGTACAAAGCCACTCAGGTTCACACTGGCAGTGATGCTGAAAGTGTTGATGATCTGGGTGCACTACATTACAATAATACCTGTGATTGTATTAGAAAACAAATATCCCTTAAATTTCTGCATCCAGACCTGGACCCAACAGGGTTCTTGAAACTAATCATAAAAGGGACAGAGTTTGGGTCAGATAGGAAGGTAAATATTTGTGTTTGGGGAATATATAAGGGGGAAAAGCCAGTCAATATACCCAACTGTATTTAGGGAAAAAGTTAAATTGCCACAGCTCAGGGACCCTTTAATCCTATATAACAGGCTGTAACATTTCCTTAAGAGAGTTTCAGAACTGACACTAAGAAAATGTGAAGTAGTAGAAGTGATGGGTATGGAATTAATTGCATTTTTTGGGCTAACTTCATAGACTTAAAACCAAAAAACCCCAAAACTTTCCCTATAACCAAAATGACTTATTAATTCCTCACTACAGAAAGAGATGGTCAGAATTTGATTGCCTCAAAATTCTCGTTTTTCAGGTTTTTTTAAAGCATCGCATTATGATGTCTCTCACAAATTGAATCAGCATTTACTTTTCTTCTTTTTGCCTGCAGTGTATATCTGAAAAAGGTCATGGCTCTGTTCACCAGCAACACATCTCCCATTCATTTTGAAGAGACTAAGCTTCAGTCCATTATCCTGCATCCGATAATTCACTCTTTCTGCTGGTGTTTCTTGTAATAGTGGCCAAAGAACAGGCAGTAAACGATTAAAGTTAGAAGAAAAAGTTAAGAGATCCCTTTTAAATTGGTGAACAGTGCTTCTTTCTTAAAGACGTGTGTGTATGTGTGTGTGTGTGTGTGTTCACAGAACACTTTGTATTTTACCACTTTGCTGAAGCCTGGGATTCAGCAATTCCTGCATGTCATAAAAAAGAAATCGTGCATTTAAAAATAATTAATAAAATAAAAAATAATTCCAGATTACAAACTCCTCCCTAGATTTAGCAGATTAGTTCAGTTATGCTGTATTTTACACTGGTTAATGAAAATCCAGTTCTGGCCTGGAAAAGTAGGTACTCCACCTGGCACCTGCCAGATATTCCATGTAGAATGTCAAACATGTTTTCTTGCGTGGGCATTGTCATCCCAACGTTATTTGGGTCCAGTGGAGTTTTGATGTGAGACCAAAAGGCCGCAATCACTCTTTTGTTCAGGTTGTAACACAGTCAGAAATGTGCTGTGTCTGCTTCCTACAATCTATTGCCTTGTTTTTAATGACACAATTTTTTTTAGGTTTTGTTTTTTTTTTTTTTCTTTAATCCCGGGAAACTGTGGTTAGTTCTTCTTAAAACTAGAACTTCCCTCTCTTGAACAGCTGCAGCTGAAGTATTTAAACCATGTGCAGATGGAGGACTGGGCAGCTGCGTGTTGCAATCCAGAGCGTACTCACCTCTGCAGATGGCAATGGTTGCTTGCTGTTAGGAAGTTGGTAATGCATTTTAAGTGGCTTTTAGTGGGAGCTTTCTTGGTTTGTATCTGGCACTACTGAAAAAGAGCTTTGTTCATGATTGTCCTCTTGGTGTTGCCTTTTTAACCCACAAGTGTGCTTTACCATTTTGTAGAGTTGTTCTAGAAGCAAAGCTGAGCTCTGATGAGTGCTCACAGTTTATTGATTACCACTATATTAAAAAAACCAAAAAAAAAACAACGTACACAGCTGAGGGGAAATTCCACCTAAAAAAAACCAACCAAAACATATTCATGAGCAAGTTTAGGGTGGAAATGCAAAGGAGCAGACTCAGAACTGTGGAGTAATATTTGACAAGCAGTAGGAAAGATTCAAGTTAAATGATGTATAATAGCGATGTTAAATTTCCTCCTTTGGCCCCACTCAATCATTCATACAAAGCATGTCTGACTAATGTTCTGTCCTTGTGAGCACTCTATGATCACATTTCAGAGTTTGCATCATTTGCAAAAATGTGTACTCAGAGAACTCTCTCCAGCAGCAACAGTGAAGAGTTCCAGAATTTTAAAGTTATTCTGAGTGTTATTTTTATGAACAACTAATATGAAACAGATTTGAAAACTAAACCCTTAAAAAAAAAAAAAAAACCCAAAAAAACTTGTAAAATATGAGACTTTCTCCCAAATGAAAAACATATTTCCCTTCAAACTACTAAATCTCAAAAACATATTTTCAAATTAATTTCCAACCTTTCTTAGGGAAATGCATCTTGGGTCAGAGACTGCATATGAGACTCAAGAACAAGGGTAGTGTAGTCAAGATCAGGCTTGTCATGAAATAATAATTACTAATCTCCTCCAAGACGTTGACTGCAGAATTTTCAGTGCAGCTGTGGACTCCATGAAGCTGTGCTTTCCTTCTGGTTTTGTAAATGCCTGGCTTTAATCATAATTGATATTTTAAAAACAAAGGCAGAGCCATAGAAATGCAAGCTGGCAATTAAGAGTGGAAGTTCTTCGTTGAGGATTTTCCTGGTTTGTTTATAGGCTCTTCCTTTATTCCTGTGCTGCCACCAAAGGGACACAGGCAGCACACAGAGACTTGGAGCAGCAGAAAGCTGCCAGAGGCAATAGGCTTGGCTGCCACCAGCCTCTCCTGGAAGGACTGTGAAGAGCAGGACAAGTTTGTCTGCAAAGAGGCCAACGTGCTGTGCTGGGTTTGCATGGCCAGGTTTTGGGAGAGGCGGGGCTGCAGGGGTGGCTTCTGTGAGAAGCTGCTGGAAGCTTCCTCCATGTCTAGCAGAGCCAGTGCCAGGTGGCTCCGAGATGGATCTGTCGCTGGTTAAGGCCAAATCCATAAGCAGTGGTGGTAATACTTCTGTGAAAACGAACTTAAGAAGAAAAAAAGTTATTGCACAGATGTAATTGCAGCCAGAGAAGAGCGGGGTGAAAACCTGTGAGAGGAGCAGCTCTGCAGATGCCCAGGGCAGTGCTGAAGGAGGGGCAGGAGCTGCTCCAGACACAGGAGCTGAGATTCCTCTGCAGCCTGTGGTGAAGGCTGTGGTGAAGCACCTGTGCCCCTGCAGACCCATGGAGAGAGGATTCCATGCCAGAGCAGGTTTTCTGGTAGGACTTGTGACCCCATGGGAGACCTACACTGGAGCAGGATGTGCCTGAGGGACTGTGCCTCAAGGAAGGGTGATCCATGCTGCAGAGAGCTGCTGCCTGTGGGATGGACTCCTGTTGGAGAAGTTCATGGACAGCTGTCTCCTGTGGGAGAGACCCTAGTTTGGCATCTCACCCATGCAAACACCTGCAGGGAGGGTGCAGAGGGGCACTGAGCAAGGATCTTTCCAGTGGTGCCCTGTGACAGGACCAGAGGGAACGGGCACAAACAGAAACACGGAAGGTTCCTCCTGAGCAATTCAGTATAGACAGATAAGAATGTACGTGTCTCCTTTTTTGTGGCCTGGAAGAAATTAATGGTTCATCTGCATTTGGTCGTGTTTTATCTAAGGCCAAAAAGAAGTATTTTAAAGAAATTTTTTTTTCTTGTTGGGGGGGGGAACCCGAGGAAATTTGAAAGGCAAGGAAGGTGAAGAGAGAGAGAAGGAAGAAAAAGAATCAACCAAGCAGCAAAGTGCAATATTTAATTATAGGTTATGGAGGTCTTCAGTAGGTTACTCTTCTTGAATCTATCCAGACTATCATCTGACACAAGGTTAACCACTGTGTGTGAAAGACTTGGTTGATCAGCTTGGTTCATAATTGATATTATTTCACCCAGTGCTTGCACTCGGGAATAACGGTGTTCTCATTTCCTGACACAGTAACAAGGTGGTGGACTAAAAAGCATTGCAGATAAATTGAAAAAATCCCTTCAGATCAGTGCTGTGACATTGTCAGCTGGATGGAGGGACATGTAACTGTGTGCCTTTTGCTTTTGCATCGTCTTTCATAATGGATCCTGAATGTCTTGTTGTCCTTTTCTGTTATAGTCCTTTATATATCATGGAATGTTGTATTATCACAATAAAGGAATTGCTTTCAAACTTTAAATTAAACAGAGAATACATACTGTTGTAAGTTTTCTTTTCACATTGTGGCTGCTATTTGTTTTTAAATAAGTGCTTTCCATCACTGTTCAGATTCTGCTTCTTGATCCTGTAGTAAAGTCATAACTCTGAATTTTCATCTTTATAGTCTGTTGCCCTGTAAATGGCTAATGGCGAAGTTCAGAATTTGTACTCCCACACAACAGCAATTTAAAGATAGATTGCAAAAATTAAAATCTCATTTTGTATTTTTAACAACCATGCTGAACATCTTCAGGATGACCAAGAGAAATAGCATGTTAAGTCACAGTTTTATAAGGAACGTTAAAGCTTCAAACTTACCGCGATATAAAAATTACGATTTAAGTACATTAGATCCCAAGTTAAAAGTGAGTTGCAATCTGTGTATTTTCTAAGTTCAGACTGCAAGTGGTAACAGTACTGCTACATTTTTGTGAGACACAAGTTCTTTCTAGGATTGCTCAGAGGTTCTGGGTAATATTTTTAAAAGTTACAAAATTGTATTTAAAGAAAAAAAAAACAAACCCCAAAATATCAATTTTGATTTGCAATATTGCACATCTAAGGAAATATAATGGGGGAAAAAACCCAGTAAAGAATATCTTAATACTTTTGCTTTTAAATGGATTAACTGAACTCAGATTTTCCACCTGATTTTTCTCCTTACAGGTTGTACCATATAAGGTAACACATCAGAAGAGCATATTTTTACCAGAAACACATCAAAGCTCGTACTGACCAAGTACAGTCTGATTTATCACAGGTGCATCCCTCACATTCCTCATTTAATCTGGATTTAAATATATGGCTGTGGGAAAAGCACTGGGTGGTTTGACCTGTAGTGTTTTCTTTATAGTGACACCTACATGGCAGCTTAATTCAGCATCAGCTGAACTCACTGGGGCTTTTAATGAAGCCTGTAGCCAAAAATCCTCCAGCAAAACAACTCGAGATGTCTGCCCTCCAGTTGCCTGAGAATGGCGGGTTTTCAGTTGCTAATTCACTCTGTTCACACATTTGCTTGGCTCGAATTCACACTATGGACAGTGGAAGTCCTGCAACCTGAAGGGTAGGGTGGTGTCTCTGTGCCCAGCTAACGAAGGGCTCGTTATTCTTGTTCAGAGTGGCTTGCAGGATTTTACAGGAAGAGTAACTGTACCTTGAATTTAAAGGTAACTAGAGTGGCTCTCAATACTTCACAGTGTTTATGAGCCAAGTGACTGCCCTATCCAGAAAGGTCACCTTGGTGCACTTCTGCAGCTCTGGCTCCTTGAACTCCAGTCTATTTCACTGTTTATTTGGTTTTGAAAAGACCTGAAGGTTTCAGTGTTCACCTCCTGCCTGGAGTGAACTTCTGGCTTTCTCCAGTCCTTAGATTTGGTGGTCTGTGTTTCCACCTCCAAGTTCTAATTCACAAGTCCAAGTTTCAACAAGATCTGACTTTCTGCAAGTTTTGATTTCTTCAGAAACTTTCCCTTGCCTCCATGTTTCTTGCGCATAGGATGAGGCCAAGGTGTGCTGATACTCACAAGGACGTTGTGTGTCTATCCATGACAGAATGGTCATGCCATGCAAACTGCTTTGCTTCATGTCTGGATAGCACCTTCATAACGTGTCCATCAGGGCACAGTGTGAGGCACCTCTAATTCAATTTATCTTGCCAGCTTGGCAGGGAGAGGGGATTCATTTGCTGGTAGCAGATGCCTCCTTCATAGCTATGGAATTGTGGCAACCTCTCTCACTATTTTTGTATCTGATAGCATAAGTGCAAAATAATTCAGGACCTCAGAAGATCTCTAATCTGTATTCCTGTGCAAAGCAGGGTCAACATCTGAGGTCAGACAGGTTTGAAAAGGGCTTTTTGCAGTCAGGGCTCGAAACTCTCCAAGGACAGACACTACCTGGTCTCTGCGTTAGCTCTGCCACTGATTCACTGTCCTCATAGGGAAACTGCTTTCTGTAATCCAGCCTGAACCATGCATTTCAACTCATGTCCATTGTCTCTGATCCTCTTTCCATAAACCACTAAGAACTTCTTATTTGATTGTTTACTCAGCCCTAAGACCTCATTTTACATTTTACAGTGGGCAAAGGAAACCAGCAGTGTCAGAATAATAATTCCAGTGTGGCAGCAGCAGCAGAACTCACGCTTCTGTCAACTGAGAAATGAAAAAATATTTTTTCAAGCAATATTACAGCATGCTGTAAATTTTAACACTCAGTTTACACTAACTCATGTTATCCGAAAGCGATGTGATTTGTAGGGAATTTTAGTCAACTTGAGGACCTTCAGTTATTTGTGTTGCTCTAAGACTGTGGAGTTCAACAACAAAACTATCACACTGCAGAAGAGTCAGATTATGGTTTTAATGTCAGAAAGAGAACTGATCTTTCTGGACCTTGTCTAGATGAAAAATAAAAACTCAAATTGTGCTAAATGAACAACAACAGATAGCTTTGGTCACCTCTAAGGAGGAGTAGAAGGACAATTTTCAGAGTTGTTTATACAGACTGAACATGGTTTTGGAAAAGCTCCATGTTATGACTCTAGAGAGTAAGTAGCCACTAATGGGACATACATTATGAAGTTACTAACCTGGGCCTTTACCCTTCAGTAGAAACACTGAGACTAATTTATTTACATACTCTGAAAAAAATGTCCTTAACTTCCTGCGGTGCCTACCCTGCTGTAGTGTGCCTGAGCAGGAGTGCTGAGTCTCGGTTCTCTCTACATATCCAATTTTGAGATGTGGGCCAAAGCAGCAAGCCTTAGCCAGGTCATTTCCGTGGTAAGGAAAGCACTCAGACCTCACCCGCAGGGCTGTGGCAACAGAAGGGCTTCACACATTTGGCTGTCCTGTTGCAAAAGTTCTTGCAAGGATACAAGCTTGTGCTCCTTAGGAACCCGATTTAGGACATGCTGGCAAAAATGCTGTCTGTACTAACATCAGGTACCCTACTTTCTACACAGCTCACCCTGCCTACAAGCCCCCTGATGGGTTGAAAAAGTAATCTCTAATGGAATCATAGAATCATACAATTATTAAGGTTGGAAAAGATCTTAGAGATCACCAACCCCAAACACTAACTTACTATGCAATTCACCCCAGCCAGCAGCCAAACATTAATGAAACTAGATTTGTGACTGAGGAAATAGTGGGGCTATTTGCAGTATTATTTGTATTATAGTATTAATTGTACGAATCAGCATCTTCACTGTTTTTGCTAGCTTTTAATCTTTCAGATACAAAACATTTTAAAGAAAACTATGACTAAATGGTCTAACCCAACCTATTTGTCAGTCTGTTCCCTGGAATTTTCAGATGATTTATAACCCCATGTGATTCCCCTTTTCAAGTGAGCCTTCTAGAAATGGTCCATTTATTCACCTTCTTGTGAAGTAAACAAGCAGCATTGAGGTCAAGCATACACCTCAGTAAGAAAAGCTTAAGACATCTGGGCTTCTGTGAGTATTTTGGCTCCTGAAATCTGTGATCCCTCATATGCCTGTCTTTGAAACGGACAGAAGTTACATCCTATAGGTGAAAAACTTGGAACTGAGGAGAAATGTGGTAATTTAATATTTGTTTCAACTTGTTCTATTAGGAAAATATTTTCTCCACGTCTTACAGCTTACAGGCTTGGATATATTAACACATACATTAAAATATACAGCTTAGCTGTGTCTAATAGTCTGATATAAAAACTATGCAAAAGGGATAAGGGGAAAAGGCACTCGTAACCATGCCGTAATACTGTCTGAAATGCTACTTCCTTGCTTTATAACCTCTGAGCACAATTCTGCTGCAATACTTTTCAATTAAACATATTTCAGGAACTTCAGACGAAAAGAAACACAATTTTTTATAGGAAACATGCCATATGAGCATTGGTTTTGGCTTCCTTTACAACCAAAAAGGGTTCATAATGGTCCCCAGGCCACCATGCATGGAGCAGGAGGGAGTGTGAGCCATGGAGGGGCCACAGCAGAGCCATGTCCCAGGAATCACCGTGGCAGGAGCAGCTGGGAAGTGAGAGCTGTCATGATGTGCTGCTGCTTGGAGGACATTTGCCCTTCCTCCTGGCAGCCCACAGATGGAAACTGTGAAAGATGTGCGGAAGGAGAGCTGTGGCATACATGGAACCGCTGCAGTGGATGGCTCTGATCCCTTCAGAGGCTGTGGGGGAGCCCTGTGTGTGAGGGGCTGTTTCGACTGCCAAGAGCTTTATGACAGTAACAATTCAGGTTGTATTCTTATGGGTGACAATTAAGGGAAAGACCAACAAGGCAGATATCCTGGGAGTCTGTTGCAGACCACCCAACCAGGATGAAGAGGCAGATGAAACACTCTACAGGCAGCTGGAGAGTACCTGTAATTGCTGGCCCTTGTGCTCTTGGGAAACAGCGAATCTCCACAATCTGGGAGGAAGCAGTCCGTGACCTGCTGCTCCACTTCAGCATGCTCAAGAGTACTGAGGGAGCTGGTGGAAGTGCTCTCCGAGCCTCTTCCCATTATTGTCCAGCAGCCCTGGCTGTCCAGAGAGGTCCCAGGTGACTGGAAGAGAGCACGGTCTCTGGAAGCGTTCGAGGACATGTGCAGATGTGGCAATTAGAGATATGGCAGAACAGTGGATTTGGAGTTCTGGGTTAAGGGTGGGACCCCGTGATCTTCACAGTCTTTAACAATCTTAATCACAGAATCACAGAATCATCAAGGCTGGAAAAGACCTCCAAGATCATCATGTCCAACCTTTGGCCTAATACCATTATGCCCAGTAAGTGAAGTGAGAGGTAGTTTTGACTTTGTATTATGAAATATAGTGTAAAAGAGAGTTTTTTCTCTTGAATCTTTGTAGCAGTGAGAAAAATCTCGTGGGTTGTCCCTGAACCTGCCCCAGCAATTCGCTGGCAAGGCTGCTTCAGTGAGAAATGCTGCAAAAACTAGAAAGAGCTTTGTGGGCCCCTCTAACAGGGGAAAACGTCTACCTGGTAAGCTAAAACTTCAGCATAAACTTCAAATGTTAAAGTTAAAACACTGTATCATATAAGTCTTTGCTTTATACCAAACAAAAACTGAAATATTGCAAACATTTAGTGACCTTCTTTGCATTCAGGAGCAGTTTTGAGGCTATTTCAAAACTCAGATCATTCACCCTCATAGTGAATAGAATAGTCTATTCCTTAACCAGCACATCACTTCTTATTTATTACTCTTCTGCTAATAGTTAGCACAGAGTTGTTTTCTCATGCTGCAATTTCACTCTGACATTGCCACTATATTGTGAAGAAAGTATGAATCTCCTGCCACCTCATTTTCAGATACAAAACCGTATTTGTTCATCACTATGGCAACGGCTGCCCCAGCCCAGCCTAATAGGGTGCTTGTCTAGACAGCATTAAACATATCTGCACTTATGTGTGTCTGGTTTTAGCAGCCAGGTGTGCAGAAGGTGGGGTGAAAGGAAGAAACGCAAGAGAAAAGGAGTAAGTAAGAGAGTGAAAACATCTCAGAAGTCTCACTTTACATGAGAATTTTTAGTTCTGGAGGCCTTTCCTGGGCCACGGTGTTAAAATGCGTTCCTCTCTCAGGACACACACGTTTGTAGATGAGTATGAAAGAACTTCAAACTGATTACTGATTGAACTGGGTAAGGGGCACCACCACCTGCAGACTAGTCCAGGAGCAGAGGCCTTTCTCAGGGGCAGAAATCCATTTCACAGTTCCTATGGAGAAGTGTGATGTGTCTGAGACTGATCCAGGTCAGCAGGTTTTAGCAAGGACCTGAGGGAAGTCTTGGTTCTGATTCAGATCTGCTGGTTGGATCTTGGGGGAAACAGAAGCAGCACTGCACCCCAGCACTGTCCACCTGCCTGTCATAGGAGACCCCTGGGAAAGGGACAGTTACCTCAGAGGCAGGGGAGGAACTGAGCCTGTGTAGGCCAATCGAGCCACAAGACTGCATTCATGCAATAAAAGGAATGCATATTTTCAGCATTTTTCATTCAAACTGATAATCCACATTTCACGGTGGAAGGGCATCTAAGCAGGCATCCTTCCCCCTTTCCTGTGCGTGATACAAGCAAGAGCTCCCCAAGTCATTTCAAATTAACATTGAGATGTTTTGGCACTAAGCAACAGAGAAATACAGAGCTCTTCAGGATCAATTCAAGGACAAGGCCTGATGGCAAACAGGCTCCTAGCAGGTGTTGGGAAAAGCCAGAGAGTTTTCCAGCTGCTTGTGGTGCCAACACCTTGCTTGGGTGTTGTGGGGCTGATTTGTTGCCAGAACCACTCAGAAAGGGAGTGTCTCTGACACTGAAGAGAAGACAGTTAAGATTGTTGGTAGAGATACATATTCAGCATATTCTCAGGGCCACCTTGTCTGGACAGAGAGTTACTGAAACCTTGAGAAAACACTGCAGGTAGCTCCCACCGCTGAGTCGTTATTTTTTCTGTACAGGACCAACGGATGCAGTTTGCACTTTCTGAAATACGTTCAGTAGGTTGAGAGCAAAGACTGAGAGGGACAGTTTTTAACAAAAACAGTATTAGGTGATCATATATCCACTGTCCATTTTGCAGCCATCCCAAAGTCATGCTCACAGATTAAAAGGTGTCCATATGTTGCATCCCAGTATCCCACCCTAACATTAGCAGAGGTGCACTGTACCTTTCCATTTTCTTGGCTTAGCATGATTCAGATTGAAGCATCTGATCATTTCAAAAGGGGATATTCTTGTAGCACATTCATTCATCCCATAAATATGAGGAAATGGTAGGCAAAACACCTGCATATTGCCTTTTATAGTTGAAAAGTATAACTACAGTCTCGACTGTAGCCTGGCAAACTATGTCCCAATTTCCAAGAAGGGCAAGAAGGAGGAGCCTGGAAAATACAAACCTGTCAGTCTCACTTCAGTGCCTTGTAAAATTATGGAGAAGATTATTCTGGGAGGTATTGAAAAACACTTGAAGGACAACGCAGTAATTGGTTAGAGCCAGCAGAGCTTCATGAGAGGAAAGTCCTGCTTTTCCAACCTTATTTCCTTTTATGACAAGGTAACCTACCTAGCTGATCAAGGGAAGCCTGTTCATGTAATCTTTTCGGATTTCAGTAAAGCTTTTGACCCCATCTCTCACAGGATCCTTCTGGACAAAATGTCCAGCACACAGCTAAATATTTTCTTTATACCAACCTTTTCTACAGAGAAGATCCCCAATGTTTTGATGCTCCATCAGTACTATTCCAGCCTAGGTGTCAGTGAGGGTTGGACTTTGACCATCTGTTTCTGGTGCTGTACTAATAACTGTAATGGTTTGGTCTTAGGAACATCTCCTATGCACTTGTTGCTCTTCCAAAGTCTTGAAAGTGTCCACATGGTATAAGTCACTCTCATGCAGCCAAATTAATTACTCGTAGCTGTTTGAAAATGCTTGAATTCTCTAAAAACCCAGTGTTATTTGGGTTTGCAATTAAGCCCAAGACAAGCTTAATGAGAGCAGTAGCATATATGAGGGTACTGTTGCTAGGCTCCTGCTTAGACTCCTTGAGCTTCCTTTGTTTAAATGCTCTTGGGAGAACAAAATATCTTCCTGAGACATCAAGTGCCTAAGCTGGAGCATTGCTTGTAAGAGCTTAATATTCTCCATCAGGAGGCCAGACTGCTGATGAATCCCAATAATTGATATAATGTAGAAGAGATTGCATATGAGTGAGGATTTAATCTCAGTATTAGTGTTGCCCTTAGGAAAATTACCATCTGTATTCAATAACGGATGCAACTCACTGCTTGAATATGATTTTTGGGTTTAGTGTTTAGCCTCAGTTCCATTTCTGAGGCAAACTGAACTCTTCAGGATATTCTTTGGCAGAAAGTGCAGATGAAGAGGCACAGTTCAAATACCGGAAGAATGATGTCTGTTATACAGATAAGTGCTCCAAAAAGTTTATTGTTTTTCTGAACAGAAATGATGTCCAGATGTCCAATGATCTACTGTCAGCTACTTGTCTCATGAGGCTGTCAGACATGCAGGAGAGCTGCCCATGGCTGATGGTGCCTGTGCTCTGATCCTCATGTCACTGTGCACTGGAACTGCTGGATCCAAACTGAGCTGAAGCATTTGCTTCAGAATATTAGGAGCACATAATGCTGAACTGGACTGATAAAGGAGTGTTTGAGAGTATTTGTGTTTAACATCAATTAATAAATTAATAAATTAATAAATAATAAATAATTGGTTTTGTTTCATGGCACATGAAATGTGAATTGTAATAGCTGCTGCTCTCCATGAGTAATAAAAGCCACCATTACTATACTTCTGATTGCACAGTAAGGTTGCAGCAATTGCAATCACTGCACTCTTTAGAGAGGGCATTACATTTGCTGAAAAGATCCAAAAAGACAAATAGTTTGTATATTATAAAAGGAAACACAAGATTGTATTAAAAATTTCTTACTATAAGTCAGGGAAATCAAACACATTGCACAGGTCTACAGCAAAGCCGTAGAACTTTTATTTTTCTTCAGTTGCCTGTCATAATTCCCAAAAAAAGTCAAGGTCCTCAAAGCTTTACAAAATTTTTTAAAAATACCACCAAAATTAACAACTATTTTGCTTTAACACTTCTGTTTATAAAAAGATGATAACTTCTACCTCTGCATAATTGTTTTTATTTCATGGTCCTTGCCTGAGTGGACAAGGTTTTGTAATATTTGCAAAGAATTTTCAAGCTAGCATCTTGTTTGGCTGTGCAGCTTTTCTGTTATGCTGCTGTACATTTGCTGTTGTTATTCTTCTTGATGCACTTACTGCTGCTTTCATCTTGCCAGACCCTATCTAGGAGGAATCACTAAAACAGCTGCTAGGCTAAGTGACTTAAAGGAAGGCAGAAAGGGAGTGTTGTATGCCTTGAAAATTTCTCTGGTGTACAGCTTTATCAAGTAAATATTGATAAAGCTGTCTTGATAAAAGCCACAGGTGCTTTTATATTAGCGTTCTAGGAGTTTGTTTCAGTGGGACAAGGATTTGGCCCACATATATGTTTTTGCTGACAATCTTGAACATAAACACAAAGTATTTAAGGTCGTTTTTGGAGACTGATTTCGTACTTCTGTCACCATTTTACAGTTGCTCATCTATTCCTGTGTTGTGTTTACCTTGACAAAACAATTCTCAGTTGTAAACCCAGTCGTGCAAACTGTAAGAATATGGCACATCCTGCTTTTGCCAGCTGAAGTAGCACAACCATGCTCAGTATGGATGCCACTGGATTGTGACTGACAAGTAACAGAAATAGGATCTTTTTCTGACCTAGGGTGGAGACCTGCAAAACTTCCAGGGAGCAAATCTTGGGGTCACATTCTGGTTCCAGATACAGCCTGACAATTCCTGGGAAAGACAGGAAGTGCTGTGCAAGTGCAGTTGAAAACAAAAACCAGTTTTGCTCATTATTTAGCTGCAGCTGTCCCTGTAGCATGTTGTGGATTTTTATGTAAACTTTATCTTACACGTACGAACACAGCGACTGTAGCTGCCTGTACCTGGTCTGAGGGCTGCCAAGGGCTGTGGCAAACATGGTTCCAGGCTGTGCTGCAATGCCACAGATGTCACATGCTGGAACGGGAATGTGTGGCGTTCTCACCTGTGAGCCAAACTCTGACTCAGTCCTAATTGTATTAAACAAAGTACATGACATACATACATAAGAAAATTGCTACCTATGGGCCAACAGCCACAAAAGCCATCTGCAGCCTTCAGCCCCCAGGGACACCACGGTCTGTAGGAAAGCCAAAATAGGCTTTCCCATCCTGTTATCTTCTCATGCTTCCGCTGCAATATTCTCTGCAGAAGAAGGTGCTGAAGTTTAAATATTCCTCCATCGAACCCATAGGCTGAGCAGTCCTTCTGGTTTGTTGCTTGCGAGGGTAAACTGAGCACTCGGGGTAGAATGTGGTTTTTATACTTCTATTTTAGTTTCAGCCGCAACATTAATAAAGCATGGCAGCTTGTCCTCATTCCGATTCAGTGGCAGCCTTGTTATACAATGTACTTTGATGTACAGTAATCTCTATCTGCTATCAGATTGGGAGACAAAATCACACTGCAACACAGAATCTGGTAATTTATCTCACCCTGACTTAAGAGCATGAAGGTTGCATCTAAGATGTGGAATTTGTTCATTACATAATGGATTTTTTACAGGATTTTTTTTCATTATTATTATTTAATTGCTATTTGAAATCTGTTGTGACAGGTCTTTTTGTGTTTGTATGGATTTGTCTTTGCAGCATTAGTAGCAGTTTGGCCTTTCAGCACAGTATTTATGGAAGGAAGAGGGAATTGGCAAAGGGAAGAAACACTGAACCATGAGTAAAGCATTAAAACAGAGTAAAATATTGAGTAATGGCTGCTGGACTGACTGGCTTTCAGAAATGGAATCATAGGCACTCCCAGTTTCTCCTGGGTTATTATGTTTACTATAATGGGTTGTTATGGGGTAGTATTTTGTTTTCAGTGTTCACAGAGAAATTGAAAACATTCCCTGAGAAAGATGAAGATTGAGTCCCTGGTTCACTGAGCTAGTTTTTCATGGAGGAAAATTAAGTATCTTTACAGCCAAAAATGATAAATACATGCTCCTGAGTAGTAAGATCTAATCAGTAGAGTTATTATAGACCATCAAGTAATTAACTACAAACTTGCTTTTCTTTTAATAGTGAAATATTTTACTCTTTAGCCTTTCTGTCTAGGAAGGGATTTGAGTCCTGCTGTCAGATCTGAATCTTCTTAGCAATTGACCACAGAATAATGTGTATTAAAATTCAGACAAATTTTTCATTTCAAGGAGATCTAAAATAACTGTAAGGGAAGAAATTAAAAGAGCAGAGACCTTTTTTCTCTACTATATTAGCAGGATCAGCCAGAGATGGAACCAACAGCATCTTAGTGTTCCCAAAAGGATTAATACCAATAGAATGAAACCACCTTCAGATTTGCATGAAAAAAAAAAAAAAAGTGCAAAGTGAATGCCTTGCCCTAGTATGATGCAAAGAGAGTTCTAAGAATTAAAATGTGCTTTTCTTGTTAAAGTGTCCTGAAGGCACAAAGAATGCCATTTATCCATTAGTTTTTTTCATGTACTCCTGTCATAGAGTCACAGAATGGAAGAGACCTCTAAAGATCATCTATTCCAAATCCCCTCTCATGGGCAGGGTTACCTTCCACCAGACCAGGTTGTTTAACATCCCATTGAGCCTTGCCTTACGCTCCCAGGGATGGGGCATTCGCAGGTTCTCTGGGCAACCTGTGCCTCACCACCCTCACACTAAAGGATTTCTTACTTATATCTAAGCCCAGTCTGCCCTCTTTTAGATTAAAATCATCCCCGTTGTCCTATCACTAGAGACCCTGGTAAAACATCTCTTTCTGTCTTTGTTACATGCCCCTCACTGTATTCAAAGGACACATTGATGTCTTCTCCAGGTTGAACAATCCACTATCTCAGCCTGTCTTCCTAGCAGGGTTATTTCATCTCTGATCATCTCTGTCCCTTCTCTGCAGCTGCTCTAACAGGTCTATGTCTTTCTTGCACCAGGAAACCCGCAAGTGAGTGCAGTGCTGAGGGTGAGAGGAGGGAGAAGGGGAGAAATGTAAGTCAGAGAAATGCTGTTGTGTAGCACCATCACTACCCTGCACGCCTAATAATGCCATTTCACCAGCGCTCAGGTCTGATTGCGTGTGTTTAATATTAGAGAAAGGCACTGGTATAAAAGCTGAGATTAAACACATGGGGAATCCTGGATGTGTGGGTGTAGGGAGAGACAGAGAACAGATGAGCTGGGAAAGGAGGGTCTCCATGCAAGGCTGGTCAAGCAACGTCCTTCTCTTCCAGTGTGTTCTCTCTCTGCTACAAAAAGCTTCTGTGTATTTGATTTCCAGAAAGGCCAAGTGCCGTATTTCACTGACCTTTTTGTTAGGGGGGCACAGTGGATGGAATGAATACAACACAGCAGTTGAACTTACAAGTTTTTACACCGTATTTGCTCATGCAAAAGAAACAACTGGATTTGTAACTCGAATCATACAAAAGGACAAAAAGGGCTACACTACCATAAGCAAGCAGCCCTGTTGGCAGTTGTGATGAAAACCTCCCTTTCTGCCCTGGAAGCAGCAGCATCTTTCACCTCTGCAGCAAGAAGTGTTAGCCCTGAAAATCCACAGACAGATCTGCACACCCTGAGGGAACCATGAGGAGATGAGGTCCTGCAAATCTTTTTCTAAAGAGCAAATGCAGGGATCCTTGCAGCCAAAATTGCTGCTGGAACAGTTTTGCTCACCTGAAACCTTAGCTGAGTGTTAATTCTCTCATTGGAATTCTGCCTTCTAAGCCTTGCAGACAGGGGATCAGATTGTCTGTGGCATCCAACTCCTGCTGTCTTTTGGCAGAGTGGGGTGGCTGACAGGGAGTTCATAACAGCACTCTCAGTCTCTCTGGTTTGGGGCCCAGTGTGGGTTACACCACAGGGGATGCGTGCCAGCTGCTGAACTGGGAAAAAAAGAACCTCATTTTGTCTGCTCCCCTCCCTGCAGTCTTGGTTCATTAGGGAAAAATCATATTCGATCTTGACCACTGAATTTGCTGAGGCTTTTTCCAACACAGAAATGTACCCAAGTAAAGCCTTTCCCACCTTTACTGAAATACACAGCTGCCTAGGAAAACTCTCAAAGATGACTTCCAACCAGTCAGAAGACTTCTAGATGTCTTCAGGGACACCTTGATAACTTCCAATACTGTGAAACCACCTGCACATTTCTGGCAGTGGGTTTAACCAAAAAGATTGTGTTCTGGTGAGAGATGGCAATGAAAAGTCCTAAAAATGAGCAATATGACAGAGAGGAAAATTACTTTGATATTGCTAGACCTAGGCTAGAGCCTTAGCAGAGTCTGAGTGTAAGGCTCACAGACATTCTCAAACCTGAGTGTAAGAACTATGTTACATCAGTCTCTTTGAAACTTCTCTGTGGTGGAGAGACTATTTCTTTGTAAGAATGTCAAATGAACACACATTTACCATTGAACTTACCTTCTAGTAGATACAAATACATAATTTTCTATTCTGTATGCAACAGTCATGCCAGCATTGTGCTTTACCAACTCTCGCTGCAAATAAAAGGTTGTCAGAATTGTTCTCTGCTGCTGGGCACCGTGTCTCTCACTTTATTTCATTGTTATAAAAAGCAAGAGGTAACAAGAGGGAATATAACTTTCCAAGACCGTTGTCCATAAGCTATGTTTGACTTTTGTCCTTGTCAAATACCCAGTTCTAAAGCTTCATGTGCACGGCACCATACAGTCACCCTGTGAGTAGGCAGACCAAGGAGAGCAACACCAATTATTTTCTTGAACTATTTTAGTGAGGTTGGGGTTTTGTTTTGTTTTTGTGGGTGGGGGTTTTTTGTGGGTTTTTCTTTGTTTGTTTGTTTGGGGTTTTTTGTTTGTTTGTGGATTGGGGTTTTTTTGTTTGTTTGCTTTGGTTTTGGTTTTTGTTTGTTTAGGGTTTTTTATTTGTGGGGTTTTTTTGTGGGGGGTGGGATTTCTGTTTGGGTTTTTGTTTGTTTGTTTGTTTGTTGTTTTGGATTTTGTGATTTTTTTTTTTTTTGCTTTTGTTCTTGTTTTTGTTTTGGGGGATTTTTCTTGTGTCACAGTTCATGAAAAGTATCTGAGAATAAAGGGAGCAGTGGTCTGTAAAATATATTGCCAGTACTTGCTCTTATCTGCAATACTGACATGGTACGGCCTGATCCAGTATTCAGTGAAAAACAATTTCTCAGCAAAGAGTTACAGATTGCAGCAGGGCTGCTGCCAGAACACAATGTCAGCTTAAGCAACAGAGCCTTGAATCCAGCATGGCTATCATGAATCCTTGCTAGAGGATATCCCATCAGGCTTGAAATTTTGAGGCACTGCAGAACTGTCAGCTCTTACTTACTCACCTTCTATCATTCATTACTTTGTGTGTCACATTTTTTAATCATGAATCTCAATGAAGAATTTATGAGCAACTCCACACATTCATAAGAACATCCCTTACATTCTCCTCTTGAAGCTAATTTTATAACCCTGTGTAAAAAAAGGTGACAATGAAATCTTCTGTAAGGGAATTCTGGATCATTTCATTAATACTGAAAACAAACAAGGGAAGAAGAGACCATTTGGAGTATGTTTTTGCCAATCTTCCATTATATGGTGGCACACAGTCGCTGACGTCTACATTCTTGCATAAATTCTTCTATTTCATTCCTTCTTTCCCACTTTTAAACGACATCCCAGGAAAAATCAGTGTCTGAACTTCTGTGGAGTAGTTATGTTTAGTGCTAGTTTGTGATTCCATAACAATTGGGGTTTTTCCCCTTTGGATAATAAGAAAAAAATTAGGCTTTCAGGAGTACAAGACTAGTGAGAAATAGTGAATGTATGAATGCTAACCTCTTGTTTTGCTGAGAAAAAAACAGTCTTCACCCTCTCAGGCCAGGTCAGAAAGCCAGGCTTACCAGAAGTCATGCATTGTGAACAAAGCTTTTTTTTAATCAATGGCTTGACCTAATAAAGATATTTGTAGAGGGGACTTCGTGCTTTGGTTATTTGGCAAACATAGATCAGAACACATCAGTTCAGCCAGTGGTTCAGACAGAGCCTAGGGAATCAAAATGTACATGGTGTTCAAGAAAATGGAGTGACAGGACCATGATGGTCTCAGCTTGGTGTAAATTTAACAGAACTGGGGGCAGAGCTAGCCTAAATATTTTGAAGACAGGTAAATGCAGTGATTGTGAAATGTGCTGTCTACCAGCTATCCCCTAAGGAGAGGCAGTGTACCTCTAATTCCCCAGGCAGAAACAATTCCCCAGGCAGCAATGAACTTCAGCTCTGATTTAGCCAAATCATTTCCAGGTGCTCAGTTTTCACTATATTACACTGCTGATATTGTCAACAAGACTGTCCATTACGACTAAATCTTTGTTTAGTGTCAGCCGGACTTGTGAGGTCCAAGGGGAATTGTGTCTTTTCTGAAGGAATTCTAGGTGTGACAGGATACAGCCTTAGGGAACAATTTTGATTCAGCTTTACAGGGAGAATAATTGCATTCAGGGAATTCAGATGCTGGTGGAAAGTCTTGTGTTGAGTCCTGCCCTAATGCAGATGTCCAAGAATGCAACAGCTGCAAATCACATTTCCAGTGATAACCATATGTGGTTTTTTCTTTACTCCCCTCTCAGATTTGTTTTGTCGTGGTTTAACCCCAGCCAGCAGCTGAGCCCCATGGAGGCATTCCCTCACGAGCAGGATGGGGAAGAGAATCAGAAAGCCAAAAGCTACGAAACACGTGGGTTGAGATACAGAGAGTTTAATAGGGAAAGCAATGCTCACGCATACAAGAAAAGCAAAACAAGGAATGAATTCTCTGCTTCCCATGGCTGGGCAGGTGTTCACCCATCTCCAGGCAAGCAGGGCCTTGTCACACTGATGGTGACTTAAGAAGACAAATGCCATCACTCCAAACATCCCCCCTGCTTTCTCCTTCTTCCCCCACTTTATACACTGAGCAAGATATTTTATGGTCTGGAATGTCCCTTAGGTCAGCAGGGGTCACCTGTCCCAGCTGTGTCCTTTCCCAGCCTCCCAGGTACCTGCAGTCACCTTCTCAGCGTGGCCATGTGAAAAGCAGCAAAGGCCTTGCCTCTGTGCAATCACTGCTCAGCAACAACAAAACCATCTCTGAATTATCAACCCTGTGCTCAAAACAAATCCAAAACACAGCCCCATACCTGCCACTGGGAAGAAAACTAACTCTGCCCCAGTCCAGCCCAGTACAGCACAGAACCTCAGAATCAAAGTTGAGAAACATACAAAGAGAAGATCAAAAAGAAAAAAGCTCGTTCCAAAAGCTCAGCAGCTCAGAGGCCACTACACAAGATTGCACTACCATGTGATTGCACTGCCATTGCACTGCAGCTGTTCACTGCGAGTAAAGCAGAGGTACAGAATTTAAGTATGGGGATCATGTGTCTGTTCTTTCATCTCTGAGATGCTCCTCACATTCCCAAATTAATATATGGTGCAATCACTGTGCTCTATCACACTGATTCCCCAGACATGCTTAAAAGATGGGGAATGTCAGATAAAAATAATATCACAGTAAAAGTTAATTGTTCAAACAGGATGAAAGCGAGAAATTTCCTGAAGATCCTTCCCATAGATAGCATGAACTCATAGTGTATAGCTGTAAAAATTACTCCCTTAGTAAAACAGCCACACAGTCCAGGCAAAGGTCCATTCATTTTCTCCCAAGAGATCCAGATAAAAGTATGAAGAAAAAAGAGTACATATAAAAGCAGCAAAATGCACTAAATGGAGCAGTCCCTTGTTCCAGGACTTCTTGAAACTTTTCACCCTGATACTAATGCTCTGGGTTGCCAGGGAGTCAGAGGAAAAGCAGACCTGTAAATGTATTGATTCCTCACAAAATTATTACCAGCAGAACATGCAGTACTAATATTTAGTCTTGCTCCACTCCTTTCCACCAGAGAAGATAGTGCAGGGGCAGCCTTGAAAATATGTTTCTGCCAGCTATATAGCTGGAAAACAGGCTTTCTGTATTGGAGATGAGGGTTCATTCTCCTGGGAGGCAGCTCCAAGTGGTGGCATCCTTCATGGTGAACCAGTGCTTTGTTCTCCCTGACTTCTTGTGGACCTTGTTGTGGCCTGAACTTTGACACAGCTCTTGGTTATCTCCTGTTCTTCTCTGTTTTATAAAAATTATGTGAGCTCCTGCCACGGCACCATTGATTGGAACAAAAATGCAGAAAGTTTTTTGCTATTACAATGCCTCCTGCTATTGTCCATTAAATAAAGGGCTCACCAAGGCAAGGTTACGAGCGATTTTGCAACAGACATTCACATGCATATCCATGGTATAATAGGTGATATATCTGTTATGTAGAAGACATACATGTGTATACCTATTATAAAAAGCTAAGCTTTACAGGAGAGATAGCAAGTCACGCAAGATCATTCAGTCCCTTCATCAAGCCAGGCAGAAGCACCAAGCTCCATGCCAAACAGATGTTGGAAAAGATGCCTGCCTACACCACCCTTCCTATTGCCACATGGGCAGTGATATGTCTTGCACCAGGTGGTAAGTTATTCCAAATAAAAACTGACATTTTATACCACAGTAACTTCTTAGAACAAAGCAGTACAAAAATGAACTGCATTAAGCATTCTCTTCTATACTATTGTTATGTATTTCCAAATATGAAATACCTGAACCACAGACTACATATCAGGCCATGGTTCAGTTTGTCCATACACATAACAAAGAAAAGCAAATATTTAATTGAGAAAGAAGTTATGTCTTCAGAAGATGTAATCTAACACAGTAGCCACAGAAAAGGAGAAAATATTCAGCATGTTGCAGGTTGGGTATTAAAAATATTACACCATGATTTTTCTGATAAAGAAAGAAAGAGCTTTTTTTTTTCAAATTGGAATTAAAACTGTACAGAAGTGTTTCTAGACTAAAATATCCTTAAACCCCTTAATAAGAAAAACAACCTCATGAAAACACGGAGGCATATTCTAGGAAGGAAACTGTCTTCTGTCCCTTGTAGTAGGCAGTACACAACTATGCAAGAGAAAATCTCCTACTCAGGCTATCATTTCTAAAACAGGTTTTCAGTACAGATCACATATCCAGGCATCTCAGCCCCAACAGCAGATGAGGTGTCTATGCCCCCTTCCCATCCTTACTGAGGAGGCAGGCAGGCAGGCAGGGCGTTTTGAGGAAGACATGAAAGAATAGGGGCAATGTTCTACCTGGAATAACCTTGTTCTGGACATGCAGAGTCTCCTCAGGTTTTGGGAGTGGTTCTTCGCCACAAACCCTCTGTAAGCAGCTGTTCTGTGCCTAGAGCAGTGTTTGTGCTTCCAGCTCCTGTTGTAACTTGTGTGAACTCTCCTGCAAAGCTCATTAAGGCACCTGGTGGAGATGGTAAAATGAAAGAAATTTCCATCATTTATTAGAAGACATAATTGTAAAACTGGTATTAAGGCCTTGGAGGGATTATAGAAAATCCTCCAGATGCTTGAAAAAGAAAACTATTAGTCCATTAGCAAGGGCTGCAAAGATTGCTATTTCAGCTAGTTTTGCTGTATAACTCATAAATATTGCCTGTCAAATCCTAAACTCTTTACCCAAACAAACTCCTGCTGAGCAAATGGAATTTTGCCTGAGGAAGGACTGGATAAGGTCTTCTGCAGTTAACTCTGAGCCTGGCACTGAAGGGCTCATTGTCATGGTGATGCTGCCTATCGTCACTGAGTCTGACAGGGTGTTACACATTTTCATACACTGTCCATGAGTGCTTGTTTGGCCTGGGGGTTCATTGGTCACCAAATATACACAAGGCATTGGTCAAATTCGTGTTTGCCCCACAGACACCTATAATTTGTGCATTATTATTTTCCATCATTTTTGTGCCAGGTGAGGATACCAATACAAGTGGGTTTTTTGGTAACTGTCAAGCTTTCTTCTTCAATTTGTGCCTCTCCTAAAAACAGAACACTATTGACAATAACTTTCCTGTCCTTAACTGTCTTTTATGAATCCCTTAGAGGCATCCCTTAAGAGTTGCTGTATCAGAAATTGAAAAATTTTGCTATCTAAAACTATTTCCTTTTTAAGTATTAAAACTGCAAACATATGCAGTCCACAGGCTAAGTAATTTTTAAGATTTGACAACAAAAGTCAAGATTCTGATGTTCTTACTTGTCCTTTTACACGAAGGATTTCTGTGGGTCTACTCCTGCACTGAAGTACCATAAGATAAATAAGAGTATTACCATGCAACTTTATATCATTGGTCTTTATCAATACTGTGCGCACAAGTATCTGCTGTAGTCTTGGAGCACTGCAGGACCTTGAAGTCGTCCTGACCTGGATTTCACTGGTACTGGGTAACTTCCCATTATTATTCCTCATAAATGAATTGCACAGATTGTGTTTACCCTCTGTTGGAGGCACAGCACTGTGTTATTGTTATGTCTAATGTCAGCATTTGCTCAGGGCAGAACCAGACAAAAATAAATTGGCTGAGATTAACCTAACACACTTGAACTTCACAAGCCCGTGTGAGTGCCAGAAGTAGTAAATTATGAAAGTAAGTAAATCTAAGTGTTTTGTATGCAAAGAATTCGGCTTAAAGTTCTCTGAAAGAATTCAGTTCCCATTTCACCCATGAAAGAGGTGTCTTGGTCAAATGCCAATTCAGTTAAATGCATGAAAGTCCAATTCTTCTGTAAGACATGAACAAGCAGATACTACTTGGATGATCTAATATCATTTCAATGGGATTCATGTGAAATCCCAAACAGAGTGAACTCTGACACCTGAAACCAAACATCTGAATCATGAGCATGGCCGTCTACTCCCCTTTTCTGTGCATTTTGAAGGCCCTGGGCAGTTTTCTGCACTGATCTAGTGCACTGAGGACAGCAGTAAAGCAGCTATGTCAGTTAAACACAGTCACACTGTTCTCTTTCAGTGGCATTTAAAAGGAAGTGGGAATATTTCAAAATGGAAGGCCTGAAAATATACTTAGCAACACAAATGAGCGACTTGATTTCCAAATGAATTGGATACTTGGAAGTTCTCATTCAGCTGTTATTAAGCACCTTACGAAATAAAGCCACTAATTTATATAAACTAACTACACATACGATACATGTGTAGGAGGAACATGTGTATGCAAATGTCATCCTCCTATGTTCTTCACCCAGCAAAGTGATGTGTCAGAGAAGATGCAAGAGAAAACTTGAACACAGTAAATGGCAGATGGAAGGATGAGCTCCACATAACACAGATGAGAGTCCAGATCCTTGGATGCTCCAGTCTTTATTCATAGAATCACAGAATCAGCGGAGTTAGAGGGGCACATCAGGATCATCGAGTCCTACTCCTGGCCCTGCACAGGACACCCCAAGAGTCACATTGATGCCTTAAGAACTTTTAGCTTCTATTCTTTGTGTATCTGTAGCTTTGGTGTGTAGTTCTAGGCTTCATAAAGTGCTAAAAACCTCTGTTCCTAGCATTTTAGACAAAACATTGCTCTCAGTTGGAAAATCCAAGGACATTTTGCTGCCTCAGAGCCCCAGAATATGTAAACAACAGTGAACTGAGGGGAGCAAGCTTGGGGTGGTTGACATCATCACCTGAAGGTGTAATTGGAGAATTGGGGCCCGATATGTTAATAGACAGAACTTATAAAAGGTGGAGGTCTCGTGACTTGGTGTCCATTTTGGGTGTAGCCTCACGAGTAGGCTCTGTCTGCCATGAATGTACCTAAAGGCCTTTAAAAATTTTGTCTGCTTTTTATTCTTCTAACTTTGTCTTGGTCTCTGTTTCAGGTAACCCTGCTTCAGGCATCAACACCACAGGCCTGAGAGCATTGTCCAAATACTTCTTGCACTCTGTCAGGCTGGTGCTGTGACCACTGCCCTGGGGAGCCTGTTCCAGTGTCCAAACACCCTCTGGGAGAAGCTTTTCCTAAAAGCCAAGCCAAACCCCCTCTGGCAAACCTTTAGGCCATTCCCTTGGGCGCTGTCACTGGTCGCAAGAGAGGAGAGATCAGTGTCTGTCCTTCCTCTTCCCCTCATGAGGAAGGTGCAGATTCCCATGAGGTCTCCCCTCAGTCTTCTCCAGGCTGAACAGACCAAGTGCCTTCAGCCACTCCTCATATAGCTTCCTCTCAAGGCCCGTCACCATCGTCCTTTGGACAGTCTCTAACAGCTGAATGTCTTTCTTATATTGTGGTGTCCAAAGCTGCACCCAGGACTTGAGGTAAGGCCACACCTGAGCAGAGCAAATGGACAGTAAAGAACTAAATGTATTCTAGTGTGAGCAAGTTCCCGCTTCCTCATTCCCATGGACCTGGCACATATTCCCTGCTCTCCCTCTTTGCAATGTGCATGACAATGAGTTTGCAAAATTCCTGTAGAAGTTGATTTTATAACAGGATCTTCTTATGTATACAAGACGTAATGAGAGTGGGCTTAATGGTTCTGTGTTTAGACACCATTGATGTAGGGTTCTACCTGTGAGCCAGGAATTCACATACCCCTGCCAGTCAGTAAAGTCCTGGTCCATAGAAAGACTGTAGAAAGCAACCAATCTGACCAAAAACAGGTGTGTGCTTTAGAATCAGATTAATCAATTTCTCATCTCCACTGCTTAGGCCTACCCTACACATAAGGCATGCATCACTTTCAAGGTTTTTCTATTCGAACTTACACCCATCTTAATTTAGTTGTCAGAAATCTTTGTGAAAAGTCAGCCATCTTCTTCTTGAAATCTTGTTTTGTCTCGATGTTTTGTCTCGATGTTTCCTCTGCTGTTTCTCTTTTTGACTCTCTGACATTCTTGCAGAGCAATCCCCCCCTTGTCTGACCTTCCACATTTCTCACAGGGTGCTATTGCAATCCCTTTCTGTTCTCCCTTGTTACCACGTTTCTCAATTGTCTTGCTTGCAAATGCAGGTCTAAGAATCATCATACAAATCACAGTGTTACCCCTTTAGCCTGCAGCTGTCTCATTCAGGCCAACCCAAAAGTTCATCAAGTTTTTCCTGGTGAGCATCACCTTCAGTCCAACTGTCTCTGGATCCTCATGTTCAAGTCCTGATAAATGTCAAGGATATTCTTTTCAGCGGTATATAGGATAACTGGACCCTGATCCATGACATGAGTACCTATCAGCACTTTTCACTACATATGGCAGCAAACAGTGAGAGCTCAGCCTTGATCCCTATTTTTAAACTAAAAGATAGGCCTACAAAAATAATAGAAGGCCGAATTTTCTTATCATGTCTTTACCAGGAATGGACTTCATGGGTAGCGATGTTACTTTTCCAAATTATTTCTGGCTACTCTGCAAAATAATTATGCAGCCTGCAGAAGGATGCAGAGCTTGTAAAAGACTGCTGCACATATCAGTGTTCTTCTAACACATTTTTTCATTCAATTTTTTTTATATGGATGACAAAATTCATCCTCCATTTAATATGGTGTGCATCTGATTCTCTTGTTTCAACAAGAACTTGGAGGATACCATTTTCCACATTTTTTGAGGGCTTTAGAAAAAATTGATACATCCCCTCCTAGATTTGAATATATTCTCACTCCTATCTCTCCTTGAGTCCAGCATATTTCGAGGGATACTTTAACAACAAAACCAGGTTGTTTTACATCTAGAGCTGAGGGGCAAAAAGGTGTTAAAGTAATTAATTTGGAATTTCCTGTGGCCATAACTGTTAATTCTTTATTGTCTTTAATATTCTCCTTCTAAAGTCAGTTCTCATCAATAATGCTGTGGTGAAATGGCTATGAGCCAAAACTGGGAAACAGCACATATTCCTCCAAGCTTTTTCCATTTCCAAGGTTCCATCACAGTGATGTATGTATGTCCAGAACAATGGTGGATGGGGAGGAGGAATGATAGGTTGTGTTGGCCTCCTGCTAAAAATATTCCTGTTAATACAGTAGGCAGAAAGAGCAGCTGTATGAGGATATTATACCAAAGGACACAGTGACAAATCCATGAGATCCTTCTCCTGTGGCATCAGTACTCTGAGAGTGTACTTTCCATAAGTCTTGCTGAAAGGGTCAAGTTTCTGTACAATGATTTATAAAATGCACTTCCAAACAGTATCAGCCCTCATCTGAAATTTTACTGGAATCCTGTTACCTTGCTGATTAGTGTGACTTCTTACAAACACGCTTAACAAATGCTCCAAATTACAACGTTTGATGTGGCAATTTCCCTGTGAAACCCACAGATTCTGCAAGGCTTCCCTCTACTACCCTTAGGACTTGGCATCTTTATTACACTGTGCTTTTCAGCTGTTTCTTTGTCCTTGATGAAAAACAGAAAGCAAAGAATTGCTGAACAAGGAAAGTGGTTGAAAAGGTTTTATTCCATTATCTCTCTGCTAACAAAAGTCCATATTTTCCATAGACCTCTATTACACATTTGCTATATACACTGCCCAAATCATTGCTTCAGTAATTTACTCCATCTCTGTATTACAAGTAAATTATTTCTGTAGAGATGTTGTAAACACATTTATTTTCAGTCATGCCTATTTTCACCTCCATCTATTTTCACTTCAAAAATGTTAAATGACAAGACTGAACAGTAAACGTGTCAATTTTAAGTATTAGAGAATCTTAATATGTATAATTCAGTTTGTAGGTGCTGTGATGATGCTTTCCTACAGAAATATTCACAAATTTAGAAGAAGGAGCAAAATTAATTCTCGATTTAGCTGCTTCTGAGGACAGCAACTCAGAACAGGGAAATTTAATGGACTCAGAAGTGAAGGACCCTCAGTGACGGGCAGTGGTTAACCAGATCAAACTGCGTCCTTGCTCCAGTCTCAATGGCTGGAAAGGACAAATGCTGTCAACAGTGCCTCGCAGTGCTATCAGGCCATCTGCTCACACACCTCAGGTGCAGGAGGACTGCTGCAAGGCATCTCATTTGCTGAGCAGCGAGGTAACATATGGAGCCCTCACATCAACACCTGCTCAATACAAACTTGCAGCCACACCTCCCATGCCACCCGGAGCCTTTCCTACCTTTTTTTTTGGCAGGTGCAAGTGCAGGCACTGGTTTGGGACCTGCTGAAGCGGGTGCTTTTCAGAGTTCAGACCTCTCTGCGTCAGAGCGTGCCTGCCGGGCCAAGCATCCCCTTGTAGCACACAGCTGGGCATTCTCTCACAGTCTCTGCCCAGAGGTGTTAGGGAGCACTGAAGGTGTGGTGGGATCAGCTGCACACCAGGCTGGGATTATCCACTAGTCTCTGCTCTTGATCACTTAGAGATATCAGGAGCAAAGAAAATGGGTAGCAGCAATGGGTGCTCACAGAACTTTCTCAGACTCTCCAGAACTCCTGTTTCAATCACAGGCCCCTCCATACCAGGAAGAAACACCAGACTGTTGTGAGAATACAAGGAGAGACAGGTGGCACAGGGATTAACCTGCAGGAAAGTCTGTAAAGGAGTAGATTGCAAAATAACTGAAAGTAAATATTGGCTTAATGACTATATAAACATATGTCTCTCCCTTCTTTTCAAACCCCTTAGGGACAGACAGGCGAGTACGAAACCAGTCTCCATGGCAGTGTGGCTGAGACACTGCCCTGGTGTCATTCAAACCCCCTCATTGTTAATCAATAGCAGAGATGGAAATGTTAACAGCAGAGAGGCAGAGAAACAGAGCTCAGCCCACAAAAAGCATCTGCTTCCAAGAACCATCTAGTGGCTGCATCTTAAAAATCAGGAAGGGGCTGTCTAAATCCATTAAGGCACTTAACATACATATGTGTAGCAGACCTGTCATTTTGGGTTATGGAGTAAAGAGAACAAGACACCCTACACACTGAGCAAATATATGAAATTACAGACAGTTTGAGTCAGACTGTGCAGTTCATGGCCTGTCAACTTCTCCATTTAACATCCATTTTCAAGATGTTATTATTCAACTGATAAATTTGCCTTGGGCTAGGTCTTGCCACAGAAAGTTTTGGAAAAGGGCAGGCAAGCAATCTTCCATTATTCCTTTCTTCACAAGCACTTGAAAACAATTGTGATGCCATTTTAAACTTCCATAGTACAAGGGGACAGCTATTTTACGCCAACTGGGTAAGGATTAACAAAGCCTTGACGTAGACAACAAAATGAATACCTGCAGCAATGAGGCAGTATAAAATGCAAGTAAACATTTAGATTGGAGACTGCGGTTTTAACAGCCAAATAGCTTTCTGTATATTGGCAAGGATAACAGTGAAGACAATAAAAAAGCAAGCATGGATTAAAAATGTCACCCATGAACAGAGAAGCTGGTTTGTTTGGGAGGGGGTTATCTGCTTTTTACTCCTAAAATAAATTCACTTTCAGTGTAGCTTTTCAGAAAATGTTGTAACTTCTTCAGTAATTAATTTGGTCCCTTGCTATGCTACTAAACTTGCTCCAATAAACTGTGGCCCCTGTGGCTATTTGGGCGGTAAAGAAAACTTGAGTTCAGCAAGTTTTGCTGTGCAACTCTGAAACAACTTTTTTTTTTTTTTTTCAGATTGGTATGTTAAGAATGGAGATGATCACTTCACGAATCCGATCAAAAATGGGTACTAGCCCTTTTGCCTGTGCTAGTGAAAATGTGCTACTTAACTCATGAAATTACAATGGGTAATTTATTGTACTCTATTGTCACTCTCACATGGGGGATTGAAGATTGGTAATGCATGGTGACCACTCAGTAGTCAATGTAATACAAACTACCAGGCTCAGAACTACTGGTGCATATATACACTTTCTGAGTGCCGTGCCTGCAGCACCCCTAATTCCTCTGGGCAGAAACTGTGAATGTTTGATCCTTAAATGCATTCCCTTGTGGATCTAGACTTTACACCCAAGGCTCTCACCTCATCTGGTCTCACCACACTCCCATTTTAAAGGATTGTTTAGGTTGATGGGGTTTGTACTTAGGCGTGAACACCCAGGCTCTGGCATGACTCTTTCCCAGGGGCTGCAGGTCAATGCTGCTCCTGGTGCTGTTTCCAAAACAACATAAATCCCCAAAAACTCACACAAAGGAGTTTTATCTGTGAAAGAATAGTGAGACAAAAATAGTGCTTATATTCCTATTGACACTCTTTGAAAACAGAGGTGAAGCAGCCTCACTGATGCTGCTCAACTTGAAAAGAGAAGCCATTCAAGTTTTAACATCAGGACACATAAAGCTCATTAGGGGACTGTATGGTTTAGAGCAAAGTTCTCAGAATGTTCTTATTTGCATAAAGCTTGGTAGGAAAAACTGGGAAAGTTTAATGGGAATTTAATGATGTGCTAGACTGTCACCTGTACAGCTGTTAGCAGAAAGCCACTACCAGCTCTTCTCTATGATCCACTTTCAGTTTCCCGTTTAGCGTTTGTCAGGGCTTTTCTATCTTCAGTCTTGGAACTCACTTTTCAAAAGATACCTATTCTCTCCAGCATATTTTTTTCCAGTCTTCCTCTATGTTCCTTCAACAAAGTCCCTGGCCAAGACTAGGGTTTGAATCCTTTAATTCTCTCATTTACCTGTTCTCTCCTTCTACCTATATTTTCTCTTTTCTGCTCTCTTTTCCTTCCAGCTATCACAATAGCACTAGTTCACAAAAAAATCCATAGCTCCTCTTTCATACCTCTGGTGCCTCTCCATTAGAACAGAGTCTCTTGTTCAGTCAAATTGACTTTTTTAGTGTTCCATCATATTTACTGGAATTCTCACCGTTACATGGAACCAGGACTGGGCCATCCATAATGAACCCTGACAGTAGCTGCCCTCTGGGTCTTTAAATAACATGGCAAGCATTTTTCCTTCTTGGATTATTTGCTTTGCATTGATTCGAAGCCTTTGGTGATCCACAAAAGAGGACCAGCAGGGTGAAGGTGACCGCAATTCTTCAGAACAATCATGTGTACAGTAGATTAAGTGCTGTAATTTATCTACAGCGTGATTAACAGGATCAAAGGTGCTGGCAGATAGCTCTGGAGCTCCTATTTTGATCTCCTATTTTGACAAAAGCTTTTTAGAGACCTGCTATCAAAATATTGCACAAATATCAGTTGGGCAGTACACATATTTACTTATCTTTGTGCTCTGTGAGCTGTGTGAAGGCTGACAGCTCTTTCCTGCAGAGAAAAATTTATGGAGTCATAAAATAGTTTGGGTTGAAGGGACCTTAAAAATCATCCTTAAGGACATGGACACCTTCTACTAGAAAAGGTTACTCAGAGTCCGTTCCAACCTGGCCTTGAGCACCTCCAGAGATGGGGCGGTCATGATCTCTCTGGGCAACATGTTCCAATGTCTGAACATCCTTAAAGTAACGAATTACTTCCTAATAACTAATCTAAACCTCCAGCCTTCATGTGGACTCCCTTCATGTACTAGAAGGGGCTCCAAGTTCTTCCCAAAACTTTCTCTGGGCTGAAGAGCCCCATCCATCTCAGCCTGCCTTCATAGGAGTCTTTATTACATCGTAAGAAACAAATTACCATTCTCCACCATGATATCGCAGTACTGAGAAGTGTCAACAAATGGAACAATAGTGAGCTGCTCCCTAAACTACTCCACAAGTCGGTGCTGACTACAGTGCTTTATGTTGCCAAAAGAAAAGCTGTTCCACAGCACTGCCTTCCTATCCCCATCTGACAGCTCTCGAGCATCACTGCTCTGCCCAAATCTTCTCACTTCCTTTTTTTTTTTGTTTTTCCTGTGGTATGCCATCCAGTAGTCATACTCTGAGGGAAGTGAATGGGGAAAAGGACATCAGGACAGAGGGCAGCTGTGATATTTCCTCTCTTTTCCTCATAGTGTTCTTGCCTGGCTTGAGAGTCCCAGCAGCAGCTCTTGAAATGCAGCAGAAACTCAAATTTATTATAGCAGATGATACTAATATTATCTTTTTTTTTTTTTCTGAAAGGATAAGAATAACTCTTATTTCTGCCTGAGGTCAGCCATATTGCTAAACTCTTCAGAATGTTTGTGCTAAAATATTTACATAGGTAAGAATTACAAGACAAAAACTAATTATGCTCTGACATGTCATAGTATACTGTGATTTTTCATATACAGAGTCAGGTTCTTTATATGTCTAAAATCACAAAAGCACTCTTTTAACTGCTGTTACTGGTAAAAATTACAGCACATAATTTCTTTTTCTCCCAACTGTTTCATTCTCAAAACTCCATATCCAACAGTCTCTATGGGGGAGTTCAGTACAAATGTAATAATTCTATATATGCAGTAGAATAAAAGAACTGAAAACATGAGTGCAGTGGAAAAAAACATACATTATTTGTGATACATGTTTAGTCAGACTGAAGGACTTCTCTGCCTTAAGTTACAAAAAACCATCCGTAGTACAGGAAGGAGATGGAGCTATTGGAAAGAATCCGGAGGAGGCACGAAGATGTTCAGACGGATGGAGCACCTCTGCTATGGGGAAAGGCTGAGAGATTTTGGATTGTTCATCCTGGAGCAGAGAAGGCTTTGGAGTGACCTAATTGTGGCCTTCCAGTCCCTGAAGGGAGACCAGAAGAAGGATGGAGAGGGACTATTTACAAGAGCATGGAATGACAGGACAAGGGGGAATGGCTTCAAACTGAAAGAGTAGGTTCAGATCAGGTACTAGGAGGAATCTCTTCACTGTGAGGGTGGTGAGGCCCTGGCACACATTGTCCAGAGAATCTGTGGATGCCCCATCCCTAGAATTGTTCAAAGTCAGTCTGGATGTGGCTCTGAGCAACCTGGGATAGCGGAAGGTGTCCCTGGCCATGGCAGGAGGGGTTGAAGCCTGGCAATCTTTCACGTCCCTTCAACCCCGGCCATTCTGTGATTCTGTGATTCACTGGACACTTCACGACATGGTGGACTCTACCAGGAACTCAATATTAGATCACGGCAGAATCAGAACTGTGGTTCCTAGCCAGAATCACCACTCTAGACCTCGTTCACACACCAAGCAGCCACCTGAAACTGGATTCAAACAGCCCAGACCTGGTGCTGGAATAAAGAGAAGAAACGTCAGGGAGCTATTCAGGAAACTGAACTTGCTCTTTTTCCCATTAATGAGCCAATAGGGAGCATGTGTGTGTCAGGCCAGCTACTGCACAGGAGTATATCAATAGCAACAGTGGCAAGAAATGCCTCTCTCCTTCTTTAAGCCAAAAACTCTGTGTCATTTCCTCTTGGACCAGAGCCTTGCTACCATGATTCATGCTCTGCTTGGTAACTACAACTCACTGCATCTGGAGCTGCACAGATGCAGAATAAAAAGCTACAAAAACAGACACACTCATGAGAATCCTGACTGAGGAAAAACTTCATCTACAAGACTGGGGTGAGAAATTCTGGTGCATTGAAAACATAATTTCAGCTACTTTTTTTTTTTTTTTTTGAGCAGATCATATTGGAACCATGGAGAAGTAAGGGGGAGGTCTTTTATTTGGCAATCAAGTCATTAACAGAATGGGTGAATGTATTTAATATTACTCTCACTTTTACATCCACTGTCTAGATATACTAGTGAGAAGAGTACAGAGAGATGGAAGACAGAAATCTGTTTTTCTCGTGCAAGGGAGTTTGCATTGCTTACACAGCCTCTAGAGCTTAAGGTATACTTCTTCCCCATAAGCAGTAAATTCAGTTGAGAAATAGCATTTTGGACACAACTCTCTTTGACTCATGTAGTGGATCTGAGTGCAGCTGAATTTCTCTCCAGACTGGGGAAATCTGAATTTTATCAGCTTCATGAGTCACTACCAGCTTTCCTCACTTGACTCCAGAGTCACCCAATTTCCATTCTTTGGACATGAACCCGTTCAGCAACAATGGGAAGTAATGGGTGGAGGGTCCTTCTGGAGCAGTGCCTGGCTGTGAAGAAGGGTTAGTCATCTAGAGCCTGACAAAAGACTTACCGAGAGAGCTGATGTCCAGTTACTCAGTGGATAACACTGAGTACAGCCTGTTCCAAACCAAGCACTGTGTTCCAGGCAAACAGATCCCACTTCCTGTCGTTTTTATGTAGTGGCTACAATACCTTGCAAAAATTATGGCTTGAAGCTGCACAAACCAGGTATAAATGAACAAATTACCATGGCAAATGTAGCAGTAGCTGCAGAGGATGATGTAAAGTGGATGTATTTGTATGTACATAAGACGTTCAACTTAATAGCTTTTAAATGTATGTTAGCATTCTAACAGGACTTTGGCTAATGTTCTTATGCTAATATCAGGGCAGGCAGAGCCATGCTCTATGAATGTTATTCATCAGTGTCAGTCAAACCAGTCATAATCAGAGTTTAGCATTTTCTTTTAAAATCTATTTTGCTGTTACTGAGCTCATGCCCAATCAAATATAATGGAAGAGTAGTCCCCAAACACTGCTAGGTGAGGTTTTAAAAAAGGATAGCCATTAAAGTGAAGCAATTGCGTTTAATTATCTCTAGTCATTCAGCATGAGAAGCCTGATCAAAACATCTGACAGTGACTATCTTAATATATTTTCTGAGTTTAAATATGATTTGCACTATAACCAAAGTTGATTTTGTCAACTCTACTACACCATTTTTAATGGGGGTGGGGGGAGAAGAGAGTGAGAGAAAAAGGATATATAAATACTCAGTCAAGGAATCTGTATTTAATCTAGCTAAGTAGGTTCACAAACCATACTACTGGCAGACAGAGTATGAAATCTTCAGAAATGTTGAGTCTAGTTGCAAGTTCCCAAATGTCTAGATGCTTTTAAAAACAGGATGTAGGCTCCCAGCTCACTGCAGTTGTACACCTAATTTGTGTATACTTTCCTTCCCACTCAACCCCCTGGTCACAGGGTAAACAACCAGAGAGAAATCTGCAAAAGGATGAAGCATCTAATCCCAAGCCTCTAATCACCACTTTCTAATTTTAAGCAAAACAGTGTGTATCTTTTGAAGCTGTGCCTCACTCTTACTTATGCAGAAAGATATCTAAATATTAAGAGTCCTGCATTGTGGTGTGTTTTTTGTGAGGCTTAAGCAAGAAGCAGCTTCATTGGTGCAGCTCATGGACAAGACCTAATGAGGTTTTTCAGTTCTCTGACATCACCCTACCCATTTTCCACTCCCAGTTCCTGTATCTGCAGCACTCTCACACAATGTCCCATTTTCAAACACCTAATCCTGAAACAAACCTCAGGTCAGAACCTCCAGCACTGCTCTCTGATAGCCCACAGTCTGGACTTGTGCATCAGGGCCAGCTGTACTGCTGTTGGAATAACTTTTGTGAAGAAAATCAATCTTCTTTAAACAGGGAAGAGCCATGACTCCTATACCTTCAGATTTTGCACTTTTCATTCTTGTTTTTCTCTGGGCTAACCCATATCCAGGGCTTCATTGTATTTACTCCCATGCTCCTACTGGCCAGCTAGGAGGGGGAACATCACGAAAAGCAGAAGGCCCTGTGGTCGTGGCAAAACCTGGTGAGACCTCTCTGTTGCTATGGTGAATTTCTCAATGTTTAAAGAGCACTGTATGGTAGTGGCTATTAACAAGCCAAGCACAGTGAGTGTGAGATGAGCACCTAGGCTATGTACAATAAGCACCTTCACTTGTATATATTGAGCAATTGTTACTATACTAATTAATTAACTGGTTGCTGCCTTGATGCTGAGAATTCCTTCAAGTGGGTAGTTCTCGTTCTGAAAAAATTTAAAAAAAAAAAAAAAAAGGTCTTATTTGGCACTTTCTTGATTCTCCAAGGAACGTCCAGTCAACAACACTAAAGCAACCAGGGACAATTTTTGGGACAACTGCTTCTCCATTGTTGACCTGGCCAAACAAGCCATCCCGGAGTACTCATTTATCAACTGTCTGAACCTTATTTTGTGTTCAGAAGTGTCTAACACTGTGACTGAAACTTAGGGTGCCCATCCTCTGTTGCCTCACCAGGAGTTAGCTGGTACACCCCTCCCTCAGTGCAAGGCACACAGCTCTGCTTTTTCTGCCTGGTGGAGGCAACACCTGGACAAAGTCTGAATTTCCCCCCTATTGCTGGCAGGTTGGAAAGCAGAGAGCTCTGTACATCATTGATTGAGATTCCTGCTACTGAGGGGGAAAACAATCCCATCAATCTAAATATTAAATGAATATTTAGAGACATCCTAAGGATAGGTAAGGAGAGCTTATCAGCCCTTGGCAGATTTTACAGATGTATGCATGGTAGGTTTCCCCAGAGGGTGATCTCTAAAAGATACATCGCAGCAAAATTACTTAAAACTGCAAGTATTAACGTTTCTCTACCTTAATTCATGTTCTCCAGAACCCAATTTTACGCAGCTTCAGAGTTTTATATTTTGTGGAGAGGAGGTATATTTCCCACAGACAGACTTTAGTGTCCTTCTGAAAGCAAGCATGTGTCTTAGGAAAACTTTTGTCCAAAAGCTCTGGTTTAACTTTTTCTCTGCAGATGGAAAAAATAGGAGCTAAAGATTTACATAAAATGGACACTAAATAAAAGGCTTACAAATTACAATACTTAACTACTATGTATCTGGAAGGAATACTGATATTCCTTCAGTTTTTAATTCTTTTCCTCTTCAGTTTTGTCAAAAAGCTCCTCAAAAGCAGGGCCAGTCAAAGCATCCATTAAATAATAGGAGTGGTGTGGCATGTCAAGGGAATAATGTCTTGTGTGAATGTTTTAATCTAGTCATCATTTCTTGAAGTTCTTTATTCCATTGAAACTATGGAGAATGAAAAATTTTGCTCAGGTTTTATATGTTGAAAACTGGCTTTGTTCCTTTGGCTTTTTGTATTTAAATTATAAAACAGAAACCTTTCAGCAGAAAATATCTTGCTAACAGTAAAATCTTTTTGTAGAAAGTCAGTTTCTAAGAAAGAGTGTTGATTTTTTTGACTGGCCATTCTTAGCATTGATCTTTCCTACCAGTGTGGAACATAATGTCAGGGAATTATCACACAGAAGAAAATTATTTTCTTTTCTCACTGTAGTAATCACTAGGCCAGCTTGTCTCAAACAGTATGAGTGACACCATTTAATTTAGACCTGAATTGATTTAGTCCACAATCAGGCTGATGAATAAACTGTTGACAATAGAAATACTGGAACTGAGCTAAAACAAAAGAACTGAACACATACTGAAAAAAGTCAAGTCTGGAAATGTCGGACATTGAAGCTTGAGCTGTTGAATGAACTTAGTTATGGTCAGCTGCGTAAAATCTGGTTTAAAAGCTCATAACGAAAAGTAATTAATACAATACTGCTCATTTAGTTCCCATCAGCAAAACTGTCATTTTACTACTTCGTGGCTCTGTCAGGTTATATCACAGCCCTCTCATCTCAGGTCTTCCCAGTTAAATTAATATTTTATTGCTTATTAGCAGTGTCATTGTCCCACCAACTGCACACAGCTAAGCACCAGTCAGACCGTGCACAAAATTAACTAATTAGATACAACAGAACTACTTCCCAATAGAAGAAAAGAATCACATTTAAATCCTTGAATCACTACAGCCTGGTTTAATGGATCTGAAAATAAATGCACAATCTGAAAATTAAAGCCTGCTTATCACTTGTATTCCCCACAGAAGCAGTTGTGTAAGGTCAGAGTGAAACCTTGGCTCTGCCTTCCCGACACACTGAGCAGCCCAGCTGAACAGCCACAGTTGGTGTTTTTCTGCTGAGTTGTTGCAAAAATTTGATCCTGTCAGATAGCAGCATGAAGGAATCTGACTCATATTCATAATGCTCCTGAGGTGCTCTGGGGTGATGGCAGTAATATGACTCTGTTTGCTTCAAACATACAAGAGAGGTAGAAGAAAAACACCACAATATTACATGCGTGGTCTTGAGCATTCTACAGCCATGAATAGACTGGAAACAAACAACAGAAGAAATACGGCCATGCATTATTTAGACAGGAGGCAGTAAAGACAACACTCACCAGTGATTGCCAGCGACAGGAGATGGGCTCAGAGCCAGGCAAGCACACATCTGCCTTCCCTGCCAGTGAAGTATGCCTGGTTAGAAGTTAGCTGCTAATCTCTTCAGCAGGGTATTTGCAGCCTTACTGTAGGCCTGGAAGAGTAGCTGTGGAAGATTTTAACTAATGAGAAGCTGTTTGCAATGAGGAGGGTAACGTATACATTTTATGATGAGCAGAAGTTCCTACTCCGCACAAAACTTCTAAGTTATTCTGAGCATCCTAACCTTTTTTTAATATTGGACGAGGAAAACAGAAATCACCTGTTTTGGCAGGGAGTGTGACTCCTTGATTCCAACAAAACCCACACAAGAAGACAGGAGAAGTTAGCCAAGAGAAGGAGCCACGAAATTCCAATTATCCATTTGAGGTGTTTCAAATATCATGGGCAACATCAGTAGAGAGGCTACAGACCCTCTGTAGACCAAAATACCGACCACAAAGTAGGCACTGAGCGACCCTATGCTGTAACACAGAGGGCTGAGAATGTCACTTCAGCAGGCATTCCACATTCTGTGTACACACAGCTCCAGCCCTCAGGCATGGTGTGGGTGAAGCTGGTTTCTCCTTTACAAGGACACACAGCTCCACCTCAGACACGGACTGGATGGGATGATGATGATTCCCTCTTGGTGTTATTGAACCGTCCAGGCCTTTGGGTGTGCTACTTGGACCAAAAGGTCCCACCTGGAGATAAGTCTAACATGAGCAAATGTATCTAAGCATGAAAAAAGGTAAAGTAGCTGCTGTGTGATCATCAGTTAAATTTGTTGTTATTCTACACTGTGTTTTTAATGGCTCAGAGTGGCAGACAAAATATTTAAAAAGCATGTTTGACTTCTCTTTCTCCTGTAGCAATCTGCAGTTTAATTATAACATTCTGTTGTTAGCATCCTCTAATAAGACTTAAATTTAAAAGAAAAGGGTAATGACAGAGATGAATGCAGAAGATACAACTGTGAAAGTTCACAGTGGAAGAAGTCTTGGAAAAGTAAATGGATGTGACTCTGATGGCAGAAGTAGACTGTGCCTGTCCCAAGAAAACAACATTATTAAAGCTTAACTCCTAGCACAGATATTGATTAAGAAAACGTGTATGAGGTTACATAAAAACCTCTGTCAAGCAGCGCTGCTTGACAAGAAATAGTTTGAAGTTTAAAGCATATCCCTGAGATGAGCAAAGCAGAAGTAGCTAATGGACAGAAAGGGGCTTCCTGACTTCCTGCTCCCATATCAGGAGACAGCCAAGGCTTGCCTGTTTTTCTGGACACACTGCAGCAGTTTGATTTGCTGACCTACTTGGGTGGAACAATTTGCCAGGAAGACTCTGTCCAACAAGCCATCATCTGTATCGTGTGATGTAGCCAAATAACCTTCAATTTTGTCAGAAGCAAAACTGATTCAGTAGCAGGGGACTTAGCACAGTCTGTCTGGGGTGGTGCTCTCATTGATCTGCAACACAGATTAGGACAGGGGGACTTTATTCTTCAATGCTGTCTGCCTGAAAGAAGGCAAGGAACAACTTTCATTAGTCCTGGCCACCATCCTAGCAGGCAAAGTGCTGCAGAACCATAAAAATTATACTAATCCAGAAAAACAGGACTAGGAGGCACTTCAAGAAACTATCTAATTCACATCCTACCACTAGCACTGCACTGCTTGCTGCCACCATAAATGTGGCTGTGAGGAAGGAGTCACAGAGGAGAAAAATGTGAACTCAAGGGCATATATTGCCACAGACAGCAATGTTAAAGGAATGGGAAACTGAAGCTCATTTACTACACATTAATTTTTGCCTTAGACTCTGTAGCTTTTGTAAGTCCAGTCTAAAAATAAAGTCAGAATGTTGGCTGATATTACAAAGAATTTGATGAAAGTACTACAGAGCTGTTGAAGAAATAGTGATAAAATTATCCTTTTTCCCCCACTGAGATTTTCACTCTATTTTTAACTCTGTTTGTTTCCCCCTTCTGAAATGTTTTAATTACTGGAGAAGCAGATCAAACTTTTGCAGGAGAAGCTGAAAATTTCCTGGTGTTACCAAAAATTGCAAATTGTACTTCTGACTTCTGGGCAGTTTCCTTTATCTCTGGTTATGGAAACAACACAGCTTTAGGGCAAAGATCCCTCAGAAAATTACTAACTATTTTTAGTATTGCTTCTTTCTTTTTCCTGTCTTCTCAAAAGTACACGTTCTGAATACAATGTTGTAAACTCTCAACAGTATTCTTCTACAATATTGAAGTATTTTCATATACATATGAAATATGTGTTCATATATTCATATATGCATTCATAACATACATATTCATATATATATTCGTAAACAACTTCAGTCTGAAAAAAAGGAAAGAATTGTTAGGAAGCAAAGACAGACTGTAACAGGGGTTTGAAACATGCAGGTCTCTAAAACAAAACAAAACAAAAAACACCCCAAAAATAAGGAATGAAAAACAAGAAGCCAGAAATAAATCTGATTTCCTGAGGATTCTTCAGTGGCTAAAGGAATCTCCTATCACAGGCAATCACTGGTGAATGTTAAGTCTTTACTGCCTCCTGCCTAAATAATGCATGGCCACATTTTTTCTGTTCATTTGCATCATTATTCTGGTGTTTGGGTCAAAGCTATGACTGCATTTTTGTATTTGAGGAAGTTTCGTAGTGGCTGCATATAGAGCAATATGCCAGAGTAACTAGAGGGTCTTTCTATCATATTTGTTTTATTTATGAATAGACACCTGCTGTTTACTTTAGGTTTCCCTGGAAGCCTTTGTAAGATTGAGTAAGGCAGTGGTTCATGTCATATATATTCTAGATCTTTTTCCTTGGCTGTGCAGAGGGCCACTTGAAATAAAAACTTTTTCCATTTATGAAGAATTTGCTACTAAATCCCTCTCAGTTTTTCTCTGAAAATAGATTTTCCAGAGCTGAGTCACAGGTCATGCTCTGATGTAAACAGGGGCCAGACAGCACAGGCCAGCACACAGCATTGCAACAGAATTAAATGTTTCAGCAGCACAGCTTCAAAAATATGCTCACACTACAGCTCCCATGAGTCACAAAACTTTCAGTATTACTCCTTTATGTGCCATCCAGCCACATAGAGCAGTCACAGTTCTGGCACATTCAGTCTGTCCTTGCAGGAGGTGTAGGTTGATACCCCTATCATCTCAGAACTATTTCACACGGCTCATGGGTGTTCCAGCAGGCTGAGCAGCTGGATGTTGTCTAGAAACACGTGGGAAACTATTAGCCTTTTCATCAATGGTCTCAAGATTCCTTCAGTGAAGAAAATTTTGTGGGAAGGTGGTTTTTTTCCAACTTAAGATGCACGAAACATGGATCCTTACTGTTATACAGCTGCTGCCCAAAGCACCTCGCTTTGGAATCCAAACTGTGTTACTTTGTCATTGGTTACCTCAGTCAACCCTTTCTTACAAAGGGCACCCTATCAGCTTTGACTGAAGGCATGACTGTAGAGCAGGGGGGATCTGGGCTCTCACACATGTCCTGGCCATCCACTGCCCACTCGGACACCGTGGCTGGACACCGGACCAGGCTGCCGCATGCTGTGGTCCCCAGGTACACAGCACAGCCACATCCTCATTTCAGAAGGACAGGCATTATTGCAACCAATATAGCTAGTTCCCTGGGGGCAGAGTGAGGAGATCATACCCTCAAAGGTCTGAGCCTATGAACAGAAGCTGAAAAACTTACATATTGAAAGATCACACTGGTCCTTAAGTGCTAAGATGAGCAATTAAGGGAAGTACAGAAACAGTTTGTTAGTGCTTTCCAGAGCTGGGCAACCCAAATAAGTACATGCCCTTGGCTCATCACTTTGCTTTGGAAAGTCAACTGCTAGTGCTAGTGTGGTTTACTCAACACTGGTGAGCACTGATAACCACTAATTAGTAACTTAAAATGGTTGAGATGGAAAGTGGCTCAAGAGAATGACTCTTCCAGCTGCTGGACCATCGGGTGCATCAATGGTCATGCCTGTATTCTCCCTGTCACAAAAACCACAGGAACAATGAGGGAAATAAGCCCAAAGTCCTTGATTACAGAGCCAGACTCAAATATATGCAGGTACCAAGGTATCAAGGCAGGGCACACATTTTCCATTTACCTCTTTAGAGAGGCAGAGCTCTTACTTACTTCACCTAAGACAGTTCCCACTTTAATACCTGTCCTCTCCTACATTTTAGAAAACCTCATTTACCCTCCAATAACATCTGGACTTTTACCAATAAAAAAAGACTACCTGGCAGAAGTGTAATAGCACAGTCAGGAGTGGCAGGCTGGGTGCTGGACTAGCATTTGCAGGCTGAAGGACAGCATTCTTCTTCTGCAAGATCAATGCCTTCACCTACTAAGTGCCAGTGTGATCAAAAGCACGGTGGCACAACTGTGAAACTTCTGCCTGGGATGATGGAGGAATCTTGAAGGAAGCTCAAGAAATGTTTGCATTATAGAGCTGATAAGGGAAGAAAGAGACAAGGGTTTCCTTTCCCACTGTGCCCATATATTGTCCTACAAAAGCTATTCCAGAAAGTTTGCTACTCTCTTACCCTTTTTTTTCATTCTAAATAATGCCTGTACTGACATACAGGCTGACTGAAGTACTGCAGCTATCACAAAATAATCGGGAATTTTGGAAAGCAGTGTTCTTGTACCAGCTGCTTCTGCACAAATAATCCTTGCAAATGTAAAAAAAGCAAATGTGTGTCAAACTTTGCCATGGGCCAAAGGACAGGTTGAAGAACCATCTATGGCTGTGCAGTTGTGCACAACAGCAGGAAGGATTGGCAGTCCTATGCTCTTTCAGAAGACCTCTTGTCCCAGCTCTTCATCACATGAATTATTACAATTATCATGAGACATTTGGCAGTCCATCAAGGTACTTCATGACATTAAGCCCTTTTTAGTCAACTCTGTCACCAAGGAAACAGAAGTGCACTGTCTAAGGGACATGTTCTGTGTTCGGGTGTTAGCCATCCTAAATGTGATCTTGTCAGGAATGGATGAATTGAAATGATTAAACCTTTGGATGAGTCTGATTAACTGATTAATCTACACTCTAAACAGTTGTTTTCAAAATTGTACTCTACATCTTTGAGGGGACAGAGAAAAAAGGGCTTGAGTTAGGAGGTACACTTTTGTTCTCACCATGAAATGGGTTTTTTTCTGCATTTACATCAAAGCCGCATTATTATGGTGTTCAATGAAACTTGGAAGCCAGCAACTGCAGATATATTATCAGAATATAGGAAAAAGATTCACAGAGAAATTTTCTTTTTTTTTTTTTTTTTGAAGTTATAAGAAGAAAACACATCATACCAAGCTTCTTCTGATTTGTGGTTATGAGTGCTTAGTCATGTATGCATGTATAGCTTTAACACCATGTGGTTATGAGTGCAAAAAATGGCATTTGCATTGATATCATCAGTTAAGAAAATGAAGTCCACAATTAGGACAGAAATAGATTTTAATTACAAATGAAGGTTATGTAAGTGTAAGTGCAGATGGAATAATTAGAGCCTTTATACTGAAATCCTGAATGCTTGTTCATGAAGTCATAAGAAGTTACAGCAACATCTGGTTCAATAAGAGAATAGAATACTCTTTTCATTTTTTAAAGTACCTGCTAATGTGAAAAGAAAATGTCTCTGAACTGGAACACATGCAAAGTGCACACTCTGCACTTTGAAAGTCACAGTAGCATGTTGTTTATTGATGCATGAATGTTTTAAAGTAAGGCACAGCAAGCAGTGCATAAAAAAGTAAATCAACTAATTTAATCTTTTCCACTGTGACTCATGTTATCCTGGCTGTACAGTGGAAAACAAAGTGGCATCTTTCTGAAAACCAGCAGTCAACACAAACACGGAGACCACCCCTTTAAAAACATTTCACTAAAGGGTGTCCTTTAGAAGTGGGGTTTTTTTCAGTCTTTGATATCACTGTAATGAGATAAACAGCAATTCCTTTTTAGGCTCTACTTATGACTACAGCAAATTGCCCAATTTTTTTTTTTTTGGAAAAAAAAGGGCACATCACTTCAGATCACAGTTACAGTAATGCTTTGATTACAAGGCAAAACCTAATGTTTTACAGTTCATGATAAATAAATTTATGTGGCTTTTGCTGTTAGAGGAAGAAATGCCCTGATAGAGAAAAATGGTAGCATTTATGATGTCACTGCACTGACATCAATTGGGAATACCTCCAGAATAACTGTGCCCCAGAAGTACTCACTAACCACCTCATGTACGGAATAAGGAAATACAAACTGAAATAAAATTGCTCTATATGCATCTTTCAATGATAAAAGTAATTTCACATGTGATTGCACTTCCTGTGTGAATAAAATTTGCACAGGAAATCTAGGAAGATAAGTTGTCTTTGGAGCCTACTTTGGTCAAAAGAACTCAAAAGTGTTTTCCATTATTCCCTCTAGTGGGCACTTTCTAAGTGGTTCCCCAAACACAGATAGCAATGCTTCATTTCGAAACAATAAGAAATAAATTCTCTACCTCAGTTCTGTCTTGTAATCTGAAGACTTGGATTCCCTGAGAAAATAAAATCCTATTCCACAGAATTATTTTTTCAGGCTGTAAAGGTGTTAGCTGACAATTCCTAAACCTCATGTATACAATTCATTCATACACCTTCTCTACCTACTTCCTTAAAAAATGCCTTAAGAAAAAAATGTTGCATTGACCTCATCAACTTGCTCCATAACAAAAATATGATGCAAGACTAATGTTTAAAATCACAAAAGAAAGCAAGAAGAAACACTTTCTTTCTGGAATACTAGTATTCCAAACAATGGGCTTTTAAAGAATGATTTTATCTTTTGTTTTCTTTTCTATTCTCATCCTTTTTTGTTTTTTGTTTTTTTTTTTTTAACTTAGAAAGTAATTCAAGAGCTCTTACTTAACAACTAAATATCTTTTTCTGTAGCTCAGAGACCCGGAGGTTTTCTGCAGGTAGAAGTGATGCCACCTAAAGACAGCTAAAGATATTTTAGTGCTTCATTCTACCTCAGCTTAGCTAAGAGAGAGCAGATAGATCCTTTTAAATCTCCTGTGCTCTTGTACACAAATTCTGTGTTACATTAAAACAAAGCCATCGTAAGACTTCTCAAGAGAGAAGGTAAAACTGAATTTTCCCAGGTCAGTGTGGGGCAGAGCAGGGCTGTGTCCAGGACACAGAGTGGGAGAGGGAGAACCAAGCACTGTCTGACTGCTCGGTCTGGCAGAGCAGGGGCTGGGGATCATCACAGGACCTTCAGCCTCACTACTGCACTTCAGACAACGCACCAAGACCCTGGGCTTTCAGCTTGCCTACACAGATTGTCCCTTTTTTCTGCATGTGCCTGTAGCAAGCTCTGAAACAGCAATTCCCATGTAATCACAGCACACCCATAGGCATGGCATCCTGTGGATTAATCTGCTAGATTTAAGTCCAGAACCAGTTCTTAGTCACAGGCAAAAGGCATTTCAGACAAAACGGTCCCAGTCCCACTGTAAAAAGATGATGAGGAAGTTGTGAATGGGAGAGGTTTATGATACAGTCTTCAGACAGGAGAATTTTGTTTATTTTGCTGTTCTGGGACATGGGGTATCATTTTCTTCTGAGCAGCAGGTTATCTGCATTTGGGGATCTATTTGGAAATATCAAAATGGAGTAAAGCATCCACTTTTCCTTCACCCTGGAACCTCAATGCCTAAAATTTTTTTGTGAGTTTCATGATGAGGTATAACAGCAAGAAGGAGCAAACTGAGGTACGATTAAATTGGTTGGATGATTGGTAAGTTTGTTTCAGAGAAGAAAAGGAGCCCCAGCTTTGAACACAGGATTCCTTGTTCCCTTTATGGGCAACAATAATTAAATTTTATACAGACATAGGTTGACTTCATGCACATGCACACCAAAAATTCAACAGGAGCAATGAATAAAAGGAAAACAGAGACAAGTAATAGAAGTTTTTTGCAGAAGAGACTAGGAAATTCTAAAAAATTTCTATCTAACCAAGTCTAACTGAAGTTGTTGCATTCTGTGGCATACCTGATCTGAATGGTTTTCATTCATTTTAATGACTAACAACATATTTATTACTTTGTACTACATAAGAACAGATTGACAGTGATATCTCTAAAGTATTAAAAATGTAAATGACCATAAGAGTTTCCATCTCAGTCTCTCTGCTGTTTTTCCTGGGATGATTAAGGACTAGCTTCACTATTTAACTCCATGCTTAGCATTATGTCTGTGCTCATCTGTGTTCTGGTTTTGAACCTGAAATGTTATTTTAAGGAAAAGGTAAATAAATGCTTTTACATTGATTTGTATGAGAAACATGAGCTTTTTTTGCTTCAGAAATGGGTAACCTGGTACCTGTTCAGCTGCTATGGAAGTTCTGCCTTTGTGTCTTGTAAGACTACCCCTATTTCATTGATTAGGCGTACTGCAGTTTTAAAACATCTCTGTCAAGGTTCATTTCTGATTGCTAATCCCATGAAACAGCTGGAAATACTACTATACATGAGTGTTACTTTCAAAAGGAGGTGAATAGAAAGTAGCCAACAGAAAATAAAATAACTAGTCTGTGTAAAATAACCATGGTGATTTTTGCTTCAGAGAAAACTGGCTGATTTTATCCATTTTATACTCGATGGATCTTTATCAAAATCTATAACATTTTTTTTACTGGAAATTATGGCCAATTGCCTTGTCTTTTCCACCAGTTTTGCATTTGTTGCATCATGTTTGTTGGAATATGCTTCCAATTCATCGTGGTCTGGGATCACAGCCATGGTCAATGAGAAGCCATAAGCAGTGCCCTAGAGATGATAAATACATCTCCTGATAACAAGTCTGCCACTGAGTGAATAGAAGGTGGGCCTTGTTTTCATGCTGTCTTCATTTTCTTAAGCAATCAGAGGGTACGTATGACTGATAATCTGAGAAATTATTGGTGCCACATTCAAAAGCTCCCTCTGACACCAGTGCCTTTGTCTGGACTGAGTTGAATGGACAGTGTTTGACCCTTCCTAGAGATACACAGTCCTTTACAGCTCTCTCAGTAATACAGGAGATCTCTTGGCACATCTGTAGTGGCCATGATTTCCATGACAGAGATGACTGAGTGGCCGAGGACTCAGCTGTCACAGCTGAAAGGAAGTAGCACGGTTTTGCACAGCCATTTGTGCTTTCCCCCACCTTGAGTGCGAATTCTAGCACATCCACTATGTCCCACAGTTTGCTGGAACTGGAAAAGGACTGATGAATGTGTTTCCATGATAAGGGAGACCCAACATACAAAGAATGAGCACAGGTTTTTTGGAGTTTTTTTTTCTATAGAAATGGCAAAATTAATCTAAAAGAGCTGGTTCTGTGTCTTTGTCTTGTTTGTACTCTGAATGCTGAGGACCCAAAATGTAAGCCGCTCTGCAGTAGTGGCAGACTGCTCTTCTTAACTTCTTCTTAGCTTCTTACAAAACTCAAAATTGGAGCACTTGTATCCAGTGTTGTTTTAAGAGAAAAGATAGATCCTCTTCACGATGATGGATTTCTAGTTTCCACAGGAATATTAAATGACAACTGCTTTTCCTAATTATCTGTAAAGGAAAGTATTTGGGAGTGAAAATAATTCCCCTGTTGCTGTCAGGATGTTTGTTCTGTCTAGGCCTGCTTTTTGGGGGATGGCCATTTTACCTCTGGATTGCAGTTATCTGATTGTATCAGAAGAACACAGTGCTATTTTCCAGCTGAAAATAGTCCATCACAGATTCTTAAATTGATTTAGGTTTTATGGGAAAAATTCTCATTTGGAAAAGTTAAAAAGGAAGGTGAAACAATGTTACTGAAGCTGTAACCCCCTCTCACTTCAAACAGTCCATCCCATTGCTATGCTAAAATAAGACTAGATTTGTTTGCGGATAAGCCCCTTGTGTTGATTAAAGATTTATAGAATGAAAATGGTATTATTTTAATTTGTTGTGATTACTTCTACTGTCTCCAATCTTGATAACACTGATCAGGAACACACTACATAAGTCAAAGTTTAATAGCATTTTGACAGCATTGTGCCATCTTTCTCACAGAAGATTATTGCATTTTTGCTCAAAACACAAGGCTAACAATATGGGTTTAATTTTCTAAAAATAACTTGCTTTACTGATACTAAGAAGTTATTCTGGAGCTGTAGCAAGAAAATTTTCTGTTCACCTACTTCACTGCTAGTGAATACTCATGGAAAAGAGAAGTGTCACTTGTACCTGAGGTTTCAAAAGTATTCTGAAGTCCCCAAAGTGGATTGAATCTTCCACAGTTCACATGTCAGGGATGGCACAGAGATCTGTGGGCTCTATTTTGTCCCAAAGAATAAGCATGGAAGCTTTGAATATTTACTTTCCAAACAACATTGCAATATTCTTTCTTTCAGAACCATGACAAGTTTTCATAATGAGAGATGGGTAGAAAAGAAAGAAAGTCAAATACCAAAACAAAAGTCAAATAGAAATGCGTTAGAGAGAATTAATTGCTCTGGTTAATCAGGTGCAAAAGAAAGGGTTTTTTCATTGGTAAGAATGCAAATCTATGCAGCGAAAAGTCAGAAATTAAATATGAATTTTAAAGGGACAAGTTGATGGTCATTAGCACAGTTTTCAGACTACACCTCCTCCCTCAAAGAAATTGGTTGGCAAAATCAAAAGAATACTGGATACATTTGTAAGACAACTAATCCTTGGAGAAAAGAGGCTTGATAAACAGAAATTAAAATAGATTTAATGAAAATGCCACCATAGCAAAATAACTCTTCCGGCTGCTATGAGATAGATACTCATGAAAGCTGTAATGAGTTGGATGAGTAACTTGCTTTTAATCAGCCAGCTTTTGCATGATGACTTTTTAAAATATGCAATTTGGTAATAACACAAGCAAAAATTTTTAAGTAGCAGCTGGAGAATATAGCAGGAAATCTGAGGTAACAAAGACTGAAAAAATACTACTTCTTTGCTTATTAGTCAGTGACTAGGTGGTTTGATTTATCCATATCTTGATTACAAATTAACCAATCTGTTAAATGCCACATTTTTGAGATCACCAAAAGTTGACTAGCATAGTGCCAATAATACAGCACTTTTAACAAAACATCCTTAGAGTCTTCTAGGATGCAGTTCCTCCTGGGTGCAGAGGCACAGTACTCATGACACTGAATGCCTTCCCAATCTATTCTTCCTTTGCTGTTAGAGATATCAGGATCAAAATTAATGTTCTTATGCAGTCTTTCTATGCACAGGCATTTCCAAACACCAGTGATCAACTTCTCATCAGTGAATGCTGTATCTCAGTCAAGAAGTGTCCATGTCTGTCTCCATTAGGACTGAATTTCTGGACAGCTCTGGTTAGAAACAGGGCAATTCTCATGTGTGTTACCATCTGTGGTAAAGATCTTTGGGCAGCGATCTGGGCAGAAATGTGTTCTCTGGGACCAGGATCTCACGAGGTTTAGGCACACTGGGTCATTCAAAAATCTAAACCAGTGGAATGTATGAGTAGGTATGAGCAGGACAAGGAGTTCCTCTGTCACGCCAATCTGGGGCTTTTGTGTATCTGCAAGGAGGCAAAATCTCACAGCGGGAGAATGGTGAGAGAGAGACCAGCAAGGAGGGCTTATAGGAGTGCAGTGCTGAACTTGACTGACTACATTCTTCTGTAGCTGCACTACAGTCATCTTAGCCTTTTCAAGATTTTCAGACTGAAGAATCATCGTTAAAGATCCATTACAAGTGCTGGATGAACAAATGAACTGAACAGTCACCTTGCTGCTCTGTCTGTTTTTCCCACCAAGAAGAACTCATCAAGCAGGTTTTCTGGTCCCAAACCTTAGGTCCCTGCAGCTCTCAAGCTTCCTCACCTGACCACTCTTGCCTCTTCTGTGAATGTCTTGTTATGGCCTTCCAGAGCTTTCTATGTTCTTTTCTCCAGTCTTGGCTTCTAGACTGACCTACTTACCTCTTCTGACAGATGACAGCTAACCAGGTCATCCTCTCTTAAACTGCACTCTGGAAATCCAGATTTGGAGACTCACTCGTGTGCACTGCAGGCAGTCCAAGGCTCTGTTGTATTTTGAGAGACCACCAGAGCTGAAAAGGCATGACGTAATTCCTGCTTAACCTTTAAATTGAACAAGTGCTTTTCCTGTCAGTTTCTCCTTTCTGTTCAAGAAGAAAGACCTAGTGCTAAAACGAGTTTATTCTGGACAGTCCTAATGTTTTAGAAGCAAGAAAATACAAAATACAAAGGCATATGCAAATCACCAGAGAAGTTTATTAGCAGGTGTCTATTAGTCCCTGACCAGTTCCTTGGCGAAATCATACTTTTGAATGCAGCTGTTAATTACTTTACCAGCTCCTATCCCAGATCACACATTCTGAAGTCTAATGTAGTCATGTTGGCAGTGGCATATCCTTTTGACAAATTTTTTACACAGAAAGTCCCTCCTCTGCAATTAATGCTCTCTTTTTAGTTTACTAGGAGCATCTCAGTGCTCACCAGACTCCCAAATGAAGACTGAACTGTACTGCATTAGTTAATGAAATAATCAGAGCAGACAGTCTTTGTCCAGAGGTACTTGTCATATACTTCAAAAAAGTCACAGGCAGGGAGAACAGGGTGGGAAAACAAGTGGGTAGGACTGTGCAGTTGCAGTGACTCAGCCTGTGTAATTAGCATTAGATGGTGGCTTTTATGTCATTACTGTGTAAGGTGAAGAGCACAGGAGGACCATCAAGGGCAGTTTACTCCAAGACACTGCAGTCTTTCAAGAGAATCTTTGTGCACTTGGTAATGAGGAATTCACTCATGCACTGTGTCTGCTTCATTCCTCAGGACACAGCTTTCAGCACCCTTCCCACAGTGAGGACTCTAAACAAGGAGGGCTGGCATTCCCATGCTACAGGGTTTGCTGGGCTGCTACAAGTAGAAGTCTCTCTTTTCTTCACACCTAAAATTGAACTGCTTCAGTAAATGAATGGGAGCAATGTGTCTTGGTGTGCATGTGATAGAGATAATTAACTGTGATACTTCCTTCAAGGGTAAATAGAGGTGAAGGGAGTTTATGTGCTTGTAATTTTAGCAAGAACAAGTTTATTTAGTTCTCATAAATATCAAACAATGAGTGAATCCCATTTTTTGATTTATTTACTTCTTCAACACTAATATAATGGTAGCTACATAAATCTACCACAATAGCAAAAGAAATTCACAAAGATACCTGGCAGTATAATCAATTTTTTATAAATGTGGTTTTGAAAGTTCAATTTTAAAATAGACTCTTTACAAATAGATTCCGAAAATAAACCTATCACTTTGTCGATAACAATTTTCTTAATATCTTTTTACAAGTGAGTAGATCTTGAACAGAATAATCTCTGACATTTTAAAGGATTCAAGTTACTCCTTAACACCAGATCACTATGTAGAGCTTTTTTTGGAATGTATGTACACCTTGTATTTGATACAATCACAAACAGTTTAGTTACGGATAGGTCAAAATAAATCCTGGCCCATTAAATCCGAAAACACAGCTGATTAAACACAGTATTTTCTGCAAAGAAGAGGTGTTCTGTTCATTCACTAACAAGACAAATTCAGTTTATATTCAGAAAACAAAGTAAGTCATACTCAAGGAGACACAATGACTTGGATGTGGGAACTGGGTAACCAGTAGCAACTGGTTTATCTTTACTTTCAGTGGTGTTGTTAGCAATATTTGCTCCTTGATATGACTGCATGCAAAGGAATCAAAGAATACAAGTACTGGAAAGAAATCAAACAGTAGAATAACTTCATACATTAGGAATTAGATGATAAACTATTAAGCAAAAGCATCAAGTACATTTCTCTACATTCCATTCCTACTGCAGTAGCATAAACATGCCTAGTTCAGTAATAAAAGGTTTCTTTATGACACAGTAGATGAATTTCCAGTGATCTCAGTTCTTAAGCCATGATTTTAAAAAGCAGCTTTGATACTGACAGCAAGGAGACTAATAAATGCAAATTCATGTTGCTTTATGAGTAGCCTAGTAATGTTCAATTCTGTAAAAGTTACTTTAATATTGTAATTCACAACTTTGCCCTTAATATCTGTCAGCCTTTTAGCCTCTTACTGAAGGAAAATCCCTGGAGACAAAACTAGCTTACACTCTTAAACATAAAGTAATGTTCATTTTTCCTTCATCTCACCTAGGTCAAGAGAGCTATTTGTTTATGTAGTTTGATTAAATCCTGGTTTTTCTCAAAACCTAGAACTACTACTAAATATAACACTGGAATGGCCACTAAATTGAGCAGGGTTTGATGATATTTTTTGTTGAGAGACTCTTCATGCTATGTTCATAGTTACTGAGACTACAATAGACATGATTCCTGTTGCTATGTACAAATCAGTCATTCTGGATATTCCACTGCACTTCATAGTACCTAATAAAAGAACACAGCCCTAAATTTGTTCACATATACAACTGATTGCTGTGGAAAGGAAGTGGAGTGCAAGCTGGGCAGATGAGGATCTAGGAGATGGGGAAACCAGGCACCTGACTTTGGAAAGAAAGGTGTTCAGAAGAACATGGGACAAGAGGTGAGAGGGGAATTGAACTGCTTAAGGGTCCGGTCAGGCAGAAAAAAAAAGAGTCTGGAAGTAAAAACCAAGTCTGTAAAACTAGGACTGAAAACACAGGTGCTCATCTCCATAGGGTAGAGAGGGAGCTGCCTTCCTACCCGTTATCACATGTGCAGTTCTGGAAGGGGACCATATGACAGGGAGTACTGTACTCCTTCCTAGTCTGTACCTTTTTCTTTGACTGCTCTCCTTCTCAGCTTGGACATATCTTTCTCCCTTTCTTTCTCTACGGGGTCTATTCTTCCTCTTCCTTTTCTCTCCTGCTTCCCTGGTGTCAGCTTTGTGCCAGCACCAGGCAGGGTGCCTCATGTCCCCTGGCAAGGTGGGGCTCTACCTGCCAGGGGTTCTGAGCCCTGCACCAGGGCAGAGGGCCGGCACCGTCACAGTCCCCTCATCCCACAGCAGCCACAGCTGGACAGAGGGTCTTCCACACTCAAAAGCTAAGAGCCATCCTCTGAAAAGTTCCCACTGCACTCCTGAGAGATGACTTCTTTTTTTTTGGACTCATAATTTGCCTAAATACATTTTTCAGTGATGTCAAGAGACACATTTCGGTTGTAAGCAGCCACCCTTCCTGCCAAATCTCCCAGGCCTGCTTCAAAACATGGGCGTGCAGAGCTTCACTGAATGACTACATTGCTTATATTAACACGGAAGGGAGCATGGGTATTTTTGCTTCATACAGTCCTCAGATACCACTGAACTTTCCAAAATGTTTAAGTCTGAAGGTTAAATGATACATAAATGAACAGAGGGTTTTATAAGGCAGTGTGCCAGGCAAAAATAAAGATAGGCTTCAACAACTTGCCCTGTTTAAAATACCATGATCTGATAAGAGCAAAGATACAGATGAAGAACTCAAATACGAAAACTGAGAGGAAGTGTTTAGAAGAGATAAGCAAATGTAACAAAATGAAATTAACAAATTGAAAACCTATAGCAGAAAAAAAATCTTCCCAGCACTGAAAATTGATTAGATGTAGAATACTGGTCCTTTGGAGATGGTGTAAGCCCCATGACTCATCACCCAGCCTATAAAAATAGGTTGGACAAAATATTAGAAGCATATGTCCTGCTGAATAACCCTGTGCTCTGAGATGGATGAACCAGATGACTGAATATGACTTTTCCATCTGTACCATCCATGAATCCAAGAGAATATCTGTATCACTCTGTGCATGAACAAACCAGAAACCTCTCTGAAAGACCTAGTCCTGTCATCAATGCTCATGCCAATTAGCACCTTGCTCCACAGCAGCCCTCTCTCCTCTAAATTCCTCTAAAGATTGTATTCCAAGGGAAAAACTCACAGAAGAGAAGAAAATAAATGTGAAAGTCCTTGTGTAGCAATCCAGCAAATGTCTGGATTTCTTCCCTGGACAAAGGGGATGGAAATGCTAGAAAACGGAAGGAAGGAGCAAGCACACAATTTGCTGGAAATGTGATCTGAAAATTATGGCCAGTCACCAAGGTCAACACCTCATCCTGCAACATTGCATCTCCTTCCCATGAGCAGCGCTAGTGGCTCAGAGACTTTATCATTCTGCTTACTCACTAGCAAATGTACACCCCCTCTCTCATCAGTGCAGGAATCTTTGTGAGATGCTTCAATGATGATTTAAGAAGCAAAATTAATTTACAGCTTGAACAGCCAGACAAAGTGCCATCCACAGAAGTATTCCTAGTTGGCATGAGTAACCTGTGCTGTAAGGTCAAACACAAGGTTGCTATAAGACAGCTCCCTGCAGCAGCAGGAGCAGACTGCTCAGCAAGACAAGAGGAAAAAAGGCAAAACAGAGAGTGGTAACAATTTTCACATTCAGTCATAAAATTGCAAATTATCCCCTTCCTACAAAGAGAGACACATGTCTCACTGCAATAGAACTGAAACGAGAGAATTTTTGAAGCAATAAACTGCACAACTTTCAGTAAAAGGAGTGCAAAAAAAAATGTGTTGCTTGGTAGTCAGAATGTGTTTTAACATTTCATAGAATTATGGAATCATAGAAGAAGCTGAGTTCTAGGGGACCCATCAGGATAACCGAGTCCAGCTCCTGGCCCTGTGCAGGACACTCGAAGAGTCATACCATGTGCCTGGAAGTGTTGCCCAAAGGCTTACTGAGCTCAGACAGGCTGGTGCTGTGACCACTGCCCTGGGGAGCCTGTTCCAGTGCTGCTGTTATGAAGCCCTTGTAGAACTGAGCAGTTGAAACAAATCATGCAGCTGAGTTCTAATGCTTAACAGGAAAAAATAGCTACTCCACCTGCCTTCTAAGAGTGGTCATTTTGGATTATCTGGTTTAAAATTCAGAAACAGCACTATGAGAACTGACACCTGGAATTATCACTTTGAAGTTGCTTTCAAATCACAGGGACTGTGTGAAAATCTGGGCCTTTGGCTTTCATCAAACCAGACATAAATATATAAATTTGTGGTGAAAATATTATTTCTGGATCACCAATTTCTGTCTGGCCTAGTACACAACTTCTTTCATCCAGATTCAGTGAGGAAGAAGCAGTATCCTTTCATTAGGAGCTATGACTGCCTGTCAGATGCTGAATATGGATGTGCCTCTCCAAAAATCTGAACTTTTTTTGGTGGTTAAAGGGCAAAAACTGCCCATTTCATTCTCTTCTAAGTCTTGATGCTTTGATGGTTACAGGTGTTTGCATTTGACAGCACTCAGATATTGCTGATGACAAAACCCGCTGTTTCTCAAAAAGTCTTTCAAATTCTAATGGCAATGTCCTGAGTAGAGAAACATTTCCCTAGCAGTGGAGTCGTATTACTACCTAGCTGTGGATCTTTGTGAATCCATCCTTCTCCTTTTTTCCCCCACAATATAGTATTGAAGCAAGTGCTAGTAACTGACTTTTCCATATAATTCCAGAAACGTGCTTTTAATTTTGCAAAGGTTTCCAACTAATTATACAGCTTGAGTTTTCACAGTTAACATCAACAAATTTCAGATTTAAGGCAGGAATTCAGCCACTTTCATTATGCAGGAGGAAAGAGGCATAACTTTCATAATTATGACATTTGTCCTCCATTTTATAAAGAGCAACTAGTTGTGTTGGGTTTGTGTGGCCAGGGTTTGATGGTGGTGGGTTATGGGGTGGCTTCTGTGAGAAGCTGCCAGAATCTTCCCTCATGGCCAACACAGCCAGTGCCAGCTGGCTCCAGGATGGATCTGTTGCTGGCCAAGGCTGAACCCATCAGCAGTGGTGGAAAGACCTCTGTCATAACTCATTTAAGAAGGAAAACAAATTATTTCACAGATGTAATTGTGCTCAGAGAAGAACAGGGTGGGAACATGGGAGAGGAACAGCTCTGCAGACAGCCAGGGCAGTGCTGAAGGAGGGGCAGGGGGTGCTTCAGGTGCCAGAGCTGAGATTCCCCTGCAGCCTGTGGTGCAGACCAGGGTGAAGCAGCCGTGCCCCTGCAGCCCATGGAGCTCCATGGGGATGCAGAGATCCACCTGCAGCCCATGGAGGAGCCCATGCTGGAGCAGGGGGATGCCCAAGAAAGGCTGTGGTGCCATGGGAAGCCCGTGCTGAAAGAGGCTCCTGGCAGGACCTGTGGAGAGAGGAGCCCACAGGGAAGCAGGCTTGCTGTCAGCATTGTGACCCTGTGGGGGTCCCAGGCTGGAGCAGGCTGTTCCTGAAGGACTGCACCCTGTGGAAAGGGACCCGTGTTGGAGCAGTTCATGAAGAACTGCAGCCCATGACAAGGACTCAGACTGGAGAAGTTCATGGAGAACTGTCTCCTATGAGAGAGAATTCACACTGGAACAGGGTATGAACTCCTCTCCATGAGCAGCACCAGGAACAAAGTGTGATGAACTGACCATAACCCCATTCCCTCTCTCCACGTGCCTCTGGGAGAGGAGGTAGAGTCCGGAAAGGAGGGAAGGGTAGGGGAAAGCTGTTTCTAATGTTTTTCTTTTACATCTTACTATCCTGCTCTAATTTTCATTGGTAATAAATTCAACTCATTTCCCCAAGTCGAATCTGTTTTGCCTCTGATGGTAATCAGTGAGTGATCACTCCCTTTCGTTATCTCAACTCATAAGCCTTTCATGATATTTTCTCTCCCCTGTCCAGCTGTGGAGGGGAGTGACAGAGGGGCTTTGATGGGTGCCTGGCATCCAGTTTCAGGGTCAACACACTGCACTAATAAAGCAAAGACCATAACAGACATGTTGAGAGATATTGTTCTTTCTTATTTAAGGCCAGTGGAATGGAAAATGTTGTCAGTGATAAAACACAGAGAGAGGCAGCTGGAAATGATCGAAGGCTTGGCATGACACAAATGAGAAGGTGCAGAGGCAGAGGAATGTCTCTCTGCAGAGAGATATCTGGCACAAACCATTGTTGTGCAAAGTTTGGCCTAACCAAGGCAAGAAATGACAGGACCCCAGACTTAAATGCAACTGTAGAGAACAACAGAGTTTGGTAGAGATTCATCATCATCATATCATCATGGAGCAGAAAATAGGTAGGTGACCCAAGACTGAGAGGTACCTTACAGAGAAGAGTAGCGGAAGAATGCCTTGTTTTAGATGGGTTGCCTGTGGAAGAATGTGAGAGCAGAAGAAAGGGAGGAAGAAGGCTACTAGAGCAAAGATATTCCCAAGCAAAGGATTAGTTGCACTGGGGGAAAACAGAAAGTAAGAACTATGAAGCAGCTCTTCCCAAAAAAAGGGTGGAGAAGAAGAAATAATAAAAAGAGAAGGTGGCATAAGGATGATAGACAGATATAAATGTGAAATCAGGGCAGATCATAGAATGATATGCAAAGAGGAGGAAAACACAGGGCAGAAATTCCATATGAACAGCAAAATAAGTAGGCTTATATGACTCCTTAGAAGATTTTAATGGGCCTTTCATAGAGCCAGCTCACAGGATGGGAGAGCAGGCTGTCTGCCAGGATGAAAAATGTGGGCATGTCTCTGAAGCGATCATCACAGCAGTGGAGGAGAGGGCAATGGGATGCATTATACAGCCAGATTCCTACTGGGATGACTCAAAGACACTTATGTGCAGCTGGAGAGGACTGGGAAAGAGATGGAGGGACTCAGTCTCCAGTGCAGTTATTCTTGTTTTAAAAGAGATAAAAAAGTGGACAAGTTGTCTAAAAAGTACAAACAGGTATTGAGACAAACAAGCCCCTAAGAATGAATGCTACTTCCTGGAAGAAATTTTACAATTTCCTCCTGTTTCTTCTGTATCCAGACACACAAATCATTAACATCTTATTCTAATTAAACAAACAAACAAACAAACAAATAAGTAGTGTAATTCACCCTCTTGCTCTCAGTAGTCCTCAAGATTCCACACCCCAGCAAAACACCTGGGCTGAAAACAGCAAACTAACACCAGCTATGGAGACTCCTTAAAACTACTTTACTCCTCTTTGGCAGTTCTCACAGATGGATGCTGCCATGAGCACAAATGAAATCAAGGCTTGTGATTCTACTTGAGCTTTTCAGGTCACTGTCTGAAGTTAACTCTCCTAAGCCTCAGTATTGAGACAGTCATTCTTATCAAGTATGCTGCATTTTGGTGTTGTTCAAAGTAAATGATAAAACTGCTGTATTTAAAATATTTATGTGGAGGGGGGGAAAAAAAAGGAAGAAAGAATCCATGTATGCTTCTGTATAATGATTTCCAGGTTCTTTCTTCATCTTTAGAAAGTGCAAGATCTGTTCTAAATTTCCAGAATAGATAGAGAAAATTAAGATCATGGGGCTGATTAACACTTCTGATTAATATTATAATTGGCAAATGAGAAGCTTCATCTTGCGATAAGCTTAATCACTCACCATTTTTAATGACTATTAAATGCCACTACCAGGCACTAAACTCACCTTACCTGAGGGGAGTATAAGCTTTTTTTTTGGATATTCAAAGTATTTTTATTTGATCCTACACAAAATATATTATGTTTGGCAGTGGGAAAGGGATTATTTTTAATGCTAAGGATAAATTAAGAAAGCCACCTCATGTATAAAAGCAGTATATTGTGCATTGTTGAAAAAAGTAATCTTATCCAATAATCTAACAATCAATACCCTTTGAACCTTTGAAAGTTCTTCTGTTTGCAATAGACATCAAGAGTAAATCCTACTTATTTTAATGTGTATATCTTCCAGCATTCACTTCCCCTGATCCTGTTATCATGGCCCACATTTTGTGGAACCTAGGTTTTCAGGCAAAAATGAGACGCCTTTGTCATAAGGGTAAGTCATGTTCCTCTCTTAAAATGAATATAGATAGCAAAACAAAAAAGATAAGGAATGTTTCTTTTGACTATCATACATATTCATAGGCCCTTAGTATTTACTCCAGTCAGACACAAGAAGATTATTAACCCTTTTAATATTATTAACTTTTGTCTAAATAAGCCAACTATTCAATGTAGGTGAAAACTTTTCTTAGAAAGACAAGATATGTTTGTGTGCTGTTAATGTTACATATGCAGAGCAGGAGATACATAGAGAGATTTCCATTCTGAAATGTTTACCCTCAGAGACTGACATCTGCTACCATGATGTTTTAGATCTTACTAATTTAAAACAGAAGAGTGACTTACAGCAATGTGTAAGAAATCACTTCAGATGTTCCCTCTTTGACTCTTTCAGTCCATCTGTAATTGCTGGTTTCCAGTATCCAAGAAAATATCTTGCCAAAACACAGAACCACTGGGAAAGAACTCTAATATCCTACTAATTCAAGTATGTATTTTCCTTGGTGACTGTATTTTGAAACCATATTATTTATTGTTTGTAAATGTCAGTCGTGCCCTTGTCAGACATTTTTATTTTCCTGGGACAAAGAATTAAGAGTTTGCAGAAGAATTCAGAGTGTAAACCAAATCAAAATGTTCATTTCAATTTCAGAATCATAAAAATAATTGAATTGGGAGATTAGTTATTTCAGTGGTTTTCCCTTCAATCCTTTGTGTCCTTCATGTACAGTATTACATTACCAAAGAATCAAAACGTCATCTTTTCTGAGCCACATCTAATGATTTTACAATTTTTTAAAGAAAATTATTTACAAAACAGAATAGATTTACATGGAAGTATTCATCTTGACATTCAGACTCTACAGAAATTTCTTTCTCTTGAAAAATTACTGAAAACTCGTAGAATATTAGAAGAGACTGCTATGTTAAGACACAGTCTCATAACCCCAATAAAAGCAGCAGGTACTGGAGGGCACTGAAGTCTGACAGGAATACCATTAGAAACTACCCCATGCAAAATAGTGAAGTGAGTAATGAATGTCAAAATTTCTTCAAAATAGCATCACTATTTACCTCTCACTACTGGACGTTTCCATGGGATGATTACACTGCTAACAAAACCCATGTCATTAAACAGGATGAAAATATGTCATCCTTTGCTTTGCTCTCTTTGCTTCTTTCTACTAGAATTTAGCAGTAAATTCCACTTGCTAGGAGCACTAACTCCCTTCCTCTCTTGCCTGTTTTTCCCTCTCCTTTCATCTTTCTGCTAGACTAAAATAACCTCTAGAATAACATAAGGCTAGCACAACCTCCTGCAGTAAATAGTGAACAAAGGAGATAATAATCCCAGGATATGATAAAGAGCCTTTCCTTTCTGTTGCTTTTCTTTTGAAGAGTGAGTGCGGAGATAGGTAAGTAAAACCAGATTTCCAAATTTTTCACATTCTAGTGGTTCAACACAAGACATTCCTTCCAACCATATATTTTCCATAGGGAAACCGCACAACATAATGAGTAATATGAAGCCTTGCAGTCAGACTGCATTGGCTTCCCCTAGCGTTTGCAAGGAAAAGGTTGAACAAAGCAGACAGTTCCTAGGCCTTCCCCATTCCTGCCCAGATATGGAGATCTTACTGAGCTCCACCAGTGTGGGGAAAGGAGCTGGAAATAGCAAAAAGACACACAATAATTTTCTGCAGTGTAGCATTGGCTTAAAATAATGATTCAGTCACTTCAAATAAGTGACCTCACTACTGAAGCAATGAAAGCGTATTTGCCTTATAGAAATATTCAATATGTGTCATCAGAGTCACAGACTGAATTATGATCAGCCTGTATGAGCTGGGGACAGCACAAGCTAAGTTGAATTCTATTAAGCTCTGATTTTGCCATCCACTCAATGCAAAACCTGTAGAAAAACTACAGCCACAGTCGGCAAATGTGCTGTTGGAGATGCCTAACTCCTAATATGCATCCTGAGAACAACTAGACTAAACTAGAGTAGCCATGTACAGAGAATATTCATCACTAAAATAGAAAAGATTACAGGAAATATGAAGACAGGCTCTTCTCTGATCCAGTGAGAAGAAAAGAGTCAACTAGCCCAGCTTGCAGCAACAGCAATTCTGACAGGATTTCAGGAGAAAATGTTCTCTGTGGGAGAGGTTAAGCACCAGCGCAGGAGCTCCAAGAAGATACTGAATATCCATCCTTGGAGAAGATTTGTCCTCAGCCAGAGCAGGCCCTGAATGACTTGAGCCAGCTTGGGTATGAGACTGGACTAGATGATCTCCAGAGAACCTGCCAAAATTGATTTTTTAATTTTTTTTTTTTTTAATGAAGTTAACATTTTCTACACTAATATCCTCCAACCATGTTTAAACTCACTTCTCTACATCATTTTTTATTTTAATACCTGTCTTTACCAAAATGTTACCGACCAGGAAGCAAAGCAAGCGAAACTATAGGTAAACTTCCTCAGGTCCACACCACCCACCAGTCCCAGCCTCTCTCCTGACCACAGCCTGTTCACATGTTTTTTAGCTGATTAGACAAAACAAAATTTTTTGCCTTGCAGACCAGCACAACATTGCAAGGCCTGTAGTTCAGGGCAGGAGGACCAGGAGCAGGCAGCTGATTCTGCCATCCCCACCCAAAACAGGCTCCACACGGCTGCTGAGCGAGTTCTCTGGCATGTGCCACCAGCACATATATCCAGGATGTCATTCACTGAACGAAAAATACAAGGTCAAAGTGCCATTTAGACCAGGGCCTGCTCTACCCAGCTCCGCCAGGACAGCCATGCTGGGCCTGTCCTGTGGGTCTGCACATGAGGGAACACAAACACCTTCCTCAGGAGAGTGAAACGTTGCTAGCAATCAGAATTTTCAAGGCAATGGAAGGTCTGTGCTCCTGCCTTCCCTAGACAAACCCAGTAGTCAGTACCTCTGCCCTGCTGAAAAAATTGGTGCAGACCTCTCCATCTACTCTTGTCCTCTTCTTTACCTTTAAAGGGATACACTGTGCACTTGGAAGAATTCCTAGACTGACAAACTGCTTCCAGAACTTGTCAAGAAAGCCAGTGTTTACCAAAGTTGTGTTGAGGAGACTCCCAAAAGGCTGCATGGACAACTTCAGCTTGAGACATCAACTTGGGCTGGTTAACTTACCTGAAAAGGAGCCTTGTGTATGTGATGCGCTCTGCAGAAACTTCTCACTCCTACCATTCTTCAGAGGTTTATCAAAGGGTTTTATATCGTCTCCCACCCAGATTTCCACGCCATGATGCTGACCTCAGCACACAGGAAAAGTTCAAATAAGTGCCATGGCTAACAAGTGATGAGACAGATTATTAGAAACAGCCAAGAGTTCATTATAGCAGGCAATTGTATAGCAACCAGTGCAACATCAAGCAAATAATGAGTCATATTATATTAACAAAATATTTTAGGCAGTTTCTCTTCACAATATGATATTATCTGTGGCAAGAGCCTTCCAGAAAATTTGTAATTGACTAGATGAAGAGGCTAAGGAGAGGAATCAGTTTGAATGAAACATTTCAGCAGGCAGCTTGAGCTGAAAGGTTATAACCAGGGACAGGTATTTGCTAGGAAACTAGGTGAAAGAATGTCTCAGATGTTGGGGAATATACTTAGTGAAGGTAGCTCACTGTGCAGACTGAGGTCTGGGTGGCAGAGCACGAGGCAAGCATCCATGAACTGCCAACCTTTTGCGTAACAAATGCACAGGGACCTCTGGCACAGCCAGGTGAGGGACACTGCAGGAGCCAAGGATTCGGCAGGGAGACCCCAGATGTCCCCATGAAGACTGTGAGGGTATAAAAGCCATGGGTTCCCTTTGCTGGGGGTCCCTCCTCCTCCTCAGCACCAGCTTGAGCTGTTACTCTGTTTTTGCACAATAATTACATTATTTTAAGGACCCAGAGGTCTGAGACTCTGCTGTGGGAAACCTGAAGCCAAGCCAGTAAGGAAACAGGTCTGACTGCGTGAGCGTGGGGGTGTTCAGGGAGCCAAGCCAGGCATCCATCACCTCCCTGGGGATGCCGCTGTGGAGGGGCTTTGGTCCCACTCAGGTGGTGCCAGTGTGGCTGACAGAGTGGCTCCTGGATGCTCTGACAGCAAAGTTGCCTTAACACAGTCAAGTCTGACACAAGGAAATGACCTCCAAGTGGAAATATCACAAATAAAAATCCAATACTCATCTAGGTTTACACTACAAGGAATTTGTTTGGGAGGACTGTGAAGGTAAGAAGAATATGCAGCCCTACCCGACGTAGCTGTACTGACAAAAGACCGTACTGGAAAAACGACATTTTTTCCGCATAATAGTTTGTTTCCCCTGGGGGCAGGTGAGTGGGAGGCCACAGTGGCTTTGCTATATGTGTAAACTGCAAATCTTTGCCTTTATAGTCTCTACATTCCAGGAAAGCACTCTTTATGAAAACAAACACAGGCTAGTGTTCAACATTTTCTTGCTAAATTCCCTAGACTTCTATGTTTTAAAAATCACCTTTCAGATAAAATAGGATAGGCTGTGTGCATTTCTGAAGCTGTCATCCAGGCAAAATCCTTTCAGCATGGCCAAAGCATTACCTTTTGAAGGCAGTACTTTAGAACGAGCATATTCAAATGTGAGTAGGCTATGTATCAATTACTGAATAAGAAACATAGGTAATATATAAGCCACCTGAGCATGCTACTTGATCAGATTTTTAAGCTTCAGAGTAGAAGTTAATAAATCAAAACTATAAGAAAGCAATTGACCATGTTCTCTGATGGTTAACAAGATTGATTCACATCTCTAGGAAGAGTTTGATAGTTGCCATATATCTGCCTCCAAAAATAGTGTCAGTGCTGGCATACCCCACTGCTGGCAATGCCTGTAACTGCTGCATCAGCATTTTCCTCCCCTGGTAAGCATGCTAGCCTACCTGCACGAGCCTGCCATTTGGCCTTAAACAAATTACTCCCTGTGTTCTTGGCTGGGGTACTTTGAGAGTATAATTTAAAATGCAAAAAACTTCTTTTTTTTATTTTCCTCTACTGACTTATCAAAAATGTTCCATATAAAAGACTGGGTTTAACAGGAACACGATTTATTCTTGCCAAGTTCTCATCTTGGCATCATGCAGAAGGCTGAGTAGCTATTGGTCATATAGGCCCCCGGAGTGGTGACCAAGTTTATCTTGCAACTGTCTTCAGTCTTCTGCCAAACATGAAACCAGGCAAAAATGTCTTCACAGTCTTGAAAGAAAACTGGAGGGGAGAGTGTTGAAGGAGGACTGCAATGAGGAAGCAATTAGTCAGAACTGCAAGGATTGTGCATTTCAGCCAGGCATGTGTTCTTTTATTTATCTGGGTTTATAAGTGAAGACTACAAGGGGAGCCAAATTTTAAAGAACAAATTGTACATCTTTCGTCCTTAAGTTCCATAAATATGTAATTCTGCATGTCCTAAAAACACTGATCCTGGGCCAAGATAAAGACAGTTATGAACACTATAACAAAAAAGGAAAAAGCCAAAAAGAAAGTAAAAATAGTGTCTTTTCATACCACAAAAGATCTGTATATCATCTTAACCAAAAAAATCATGTGGGCTTTTTGTATTAGATTCTAATTTCTTCCACTGTATTATTCCTGGGACAGAAAAAAAATGGTACAGGATTTTAAGTATCCTGCATGAAGAATATGCTAGTCTTAAATGAAAATATTTATACGTGTGATTATTTATTTATACATTTTTATAAAGTGCAGCTGTGCAAAGGGCAGGTCTCTACTGCTCTGTGGCAGTAGCCCTTGCCTTCCATGTGCTGGCAGAGAAGTTATATGTACCCTGCATATGTAAGGGGTGCCCCAAGGCAAGGTTCAAGATCAAATGCACAATTCATACAGAAAGTACAGCCAGAGGCCATATTATGGAACACATCAGAAGCCCAAGTACGTCCAAAACCTTGGCTGGTTTCTGGACTTGTTAACATGCACCTTAAATCTGACAGGCTCCCCATGGCCTGCCTGTGGGCAGTCAGTGCAGCAGGGGTGTGGATTAGGAAGAGAAGTCAATCCTAATGCTGCTGTTCACAGCTTTTTCTGGCACCACACACAGGGCATGACAGAGATAAAGCCAAAGGATCCAAGCTCTGTGTGACCACAATTCCACTGAGCAAGGAAGACCAAGGTGTGGAAAGTTCCACCTTTTTCTTCCACTTTGGCTCTTTCTACCCAAAGCACACTGGCTCAGGGCCATGAACTAGGAGTGGGTCTTGCAGACCACCATAAAGGTGAAGGGAAGCTGCTGGGTTGTTCTCACAAGTATGGCCAGAGGCAGAATACTCCAGACATGCCATATGCCACTGGTGTGTGAGATAGTGAATAATGAAGCCTTGACTTTCTGATCAGCCCTAAGGGTCTTGCAAACATCCTGTCTCATGCAGACTGTGCAAGATTTGTGTACAGGAGCTTTCTCTCTTTCTTCTGCTTCATTCTATCACATGTTTTTCACAAAATGAGACACATGTTGTAGTCTGATCTTCAGCCCTCTGGCTAGGTATTTGGTGTTACATAGCAATTACAAAATAGCAGGTGTTTATGATGTGTGTTTATTCTTGTATATTTTTTTCTCATATTTGCTTAATTAGGTTCTGCATTATCATTTTTCCTGTTATTGCTTGTTCAAAGACAAGTGAAACCATCCAGCTTGGCTAGTGCCTTTTCTTACCTGAAGATTGCTGTTGATAAGAATTAGATTTTCATTCCTAATACCACACTATGATCAATGACTCATGAATACCATGTATCCATTTAGTATAAACTTGTGAGTAAATGTCACTGCTTAAATTAACAAAATAAAAGAACAGCAGAACACAGTGTGGATGACAAGTCCTTCACTAATTTCTCTGTATTTGTTGTCTTAAAGGTATAAAATGTTTGCCTTCTTTTACATGATTATTTACTTTGTTTATACTCATGGCATTTGATTCATTCTCTAATTCACTAGAAATAGCCTTCTTTCCTTGTGTAACACAGGAGAGATGTTGGTCTTAGCTCACATTAGAAAATGAATAATGCCATCGCTGTTTCTCAGTGAGGTCCCAATGCCTGTGGTTGAAATTCATCTTCATGGGTGGGGAGAAGGGGAGAGAAGAAGGATCTGCTCCAGACCTTTGCAACTTTTGAGTCCACAGAACAGGGATTTAGCACAAAGCTGATATTTAACCCTTCCCATCAGAGGCTGACAAGCCATGAATCTGACGAGTGTCAGTCCAGAACCTTGTCCCTACAGAGATGCAGCAGCCTGCTCTCAGCTTTCATGTTACAGATCCAAGCCTATGAGACAGACCCATGAAAGGATTTAGATCTCCAAAATAAATCATCAGCAGGACTTCAGTCAAAACATTCAAGCCTTATGACCTCTAACCACAGTCTAACCACACTGCTGAGTAAACCTTGGAGACACCTCAGGTCTGAGGCAGGCAGTTTAACGGGTGCTTCTTGTCCAGCTCAGTATCTGTACAGAGGTGACTCAGAAAAGCCTATGCTGAATTTACTACCAGTGAGGTCCATCAGGGCCCACGGATGCTCCCCACCTCAGTCCCGAGGTGCTGAGTTTAGGAGGCATCCACAAATCACCCTCAACACACCTCAACAGCTCTTCCAAAACTGTGGTCAGCCAAGAGAAAGCTGTAACAGCGTGTGTATCTAACAACAGCACACTCAGTAGGTGTCTCCTGGCATATTTTTATATCACTTGACAAGATTAAGATACACAGCTCCTAAAATTAGTAGTTTACAACACTATTTTATGATACACTAAATATTTTGATTGGCTCCAGAAAGGATAAAAAGTGCACTAGCACCGTGAGGGCTGGCCAGAAGTTTTGTCTTTCAAAATTAAATTCTGAAAGAATCTGGATCTCCAAAAATGAGAACTTGGTTTTCTAATGTGTACACTGGCTATTACAACTATCCGTCAACTGAATTCTTACTCCTCGTCTCTCAAATTTCCATCAGTCATTACAGCTTTTTATGGAAAAATATTGTTTTCCCTTGGCTTCACAAACAAATTACACATATAAATTAGTGAACTAAAAAGGGACCTGGGGAATATTCACTGATAATTAAGGACACTAATAATTTACAAAAAACTATTTCAAAGACATTGTCATAAAGAGGATCATAAAATATGAGGCTACAAAGTGTTTACATCACACAGCATTCAATACTATCATACAGACTGTACATGAAATTATCCACATTTCACAGCAATGATGAACGGTGAGATCAGCATTTCAAATATCACATGAATCATCCCTGTAATTAGTCACTAAGGAATGACTACTACACATAACAGAGTGTACTGAGTAACTGATGTTCTGTAGTGCTGATGAAAAGCAAATCTATAGCTTATCTTATTATTAAAATAATAATTAATTCAGAAACAGATCTTTCACTCATGCTAAAACTGGGACTTTAAATCAGAAACTAAAGGTCAGTTCTGTTCTCCGTCACACCAGCTACTGTGAGGAGCTGTACAATTATAATCAGGAAATGCCTAATTATAACTCATGGGATAACTCCATCCAATTATCAAAATATTTTTTGTATTCAATTAATTTGTATGCTAGCAAGAAAAGCAGAAAACATGAGGCCATTTACCTGCTTTTAGTCCTTTCCAAGAGCTCCGCTATCTTTATGTACCAGCCTAGGACCCCCTGCTTAGTCACTCATTTCATATACTAAGAGATATCTCTTTGCAAAAGGGTTTTCTTTCTTAGTTTCAGAATATCACAATAACATTCTGACATCACAATCACATTTTAATAGCTTTATGCTCCGGATTGTAAACTTATTTGAAATTGGTCATGTAATTTAGAATAATATTCCTCCTTAGGGAAATTGGCCTAGATTGTTTCAATGTTTTGCCATTTCATGAGCATCTTGTATGCTGCTTGCCAAATTAAGAGGTAGAGATTTTCAAATTTGACCACAATTTTTGTGCATCAGGTTTAGATGCATTAAGAAGACTTCAATCTCTAAAATATTCTCTTTAAAATTGTCCAGAGTGGGGCACACAAGGTTTGAATCCACAACTCAGATTCACCAGTTACTTTTGGAAATCAAATTATCTTATTTTTGTAACAATGTTCAATAACATCAAAGAAAACAAATTATATTGCTTAAAACCGAATTGTCTGTCACCAGTTTTCCATGTGAGGACATGAGCAGGCTGTGCAGCACTGAGGAGGATGAGGGGGACATTGGTGGGATCTTCTCAGAGACGCTGCAGTTCCAGGAGTCTTGTCCCACCACGGCAGCAGAGGTGCACCTGGGCTCTGTGCCATTTCCAGCGTAAGTCAAGACTCTGTTGAACACAAAGGCAGGAATTTGGTCACTGCCCACACAAGGAAGACGGGTCCGGCTCCTCCTGAAGTCGGGCAGTTTGCAAACAGGTTTGGTACCACACACAACACATATGAGGGCCTGGAACCTGGGTGGAATGATCATAGATTCACAGAATGGTTTGGCTTGGAAGGGACCTTAAAGATCTTCCAGCTCCAACCCCTCTGCCATTGACAGCAGCACCTTCCACCAAACCCGTTTGCTCAGGGCCCCTTCCAACCTGGATTTGAGCACCTCCAGAGATGGGGCAGCCACAGCTTCTCTGGGCAATCTGTGCCAGGCCCTCATCACCCTCACAGCTAAGAGCTTCCTCCTAGTACCTGATCTAAACATACTCTCTTTCAGTGTGAAGCCATTCCCTCTTGTCCTGTCGCTCCATGTCCTTGTGAATAACCCCTCTCCATCCTTCTTGTAGGCTCCCCCTAGGTACTGAAAGTCCAAAGCCTTCTCTGCTCCAGGCTGAATAATCCCAATTCTCTCAGCCTTTTCTCACAGGAGAGGTGCTCCATCCCTCTGATCACCTTGGTGGCCTCCTCAGGACTCACTTTTATTTTTAAGGAAATTTGTGACTCTTTCATTATTCCATGTTAAATTATGAGATGAGCTTAACAATTTAAAAAATGAACAGCCTTTTGAAACATCTTAGCTTCCATAATTGAGCCCAGATTTTCAGAACAGACAGGTGTGTCAAGCACGAAGTTCTCGGGTGTCCAGGTAGCCATGTCACAATGGAAATGGCTAAACAGGATTTAAAAAAAAAAAAGGCCCTAAACTGATAATTGCAACAGGAATTCAATGCACTTAACATTGCATACTTTTAATTTCAAAAGATTAAGCACACAATACTCAGTAGCCAATAATTTTTCTTGCTTTAGCAATCCCATGATTCACAATCCTTCATGTTATAAATCAGGAATGGGGTGGAAATGAATTTGTACTAAATTTCAAGATGCAGGATGATGTCTGAATCACTTCCCCAAATCTTTAGTGTTTAGAAGGTGAATAGTGTGGAGAAGAGTATATTTCTCATCAGGCCTATTATATATTTGCTTGATGACAATATTCCATTTATTCCACATTTATTCTACTTAAATTAAGTCCGCAGATGCGGTTACACTGTAAATTATTAGTTTGATTTTAAAATGTACTTAAAAATGTTATTTTAAAACTGGTTTCCCTCTACAACTTCCCAGTGGTCTCTGAGAACTGCTATATACAGCTCTGGCAAGCACTGACTTCACAGCTGCTATGAGTTAGTTATTTATTTATGCACCATCCTACTTGGCACAATGGGTTTGATTTTGCTAAAGGCACAGTGAATGGGCACAAATCAGAATTTTCAAATTAATTCATGGGTATCAGCTGTTAATGTTAGAGGCTGAGAGCCATGGCTCAGACTTTGTTCACCCTCCAGAACCGTGAAGCCATAGAGGTTGCTCAGCCTTCCTCTCTCAAATGCAACCTGGCCCTCAAGCTGAAAGAACAATCTCTGGCATCCCAGGCTCTAGGCCAACACATACCTGAGTGGGAAAAAAAACCTTGCAGAAATTACCTGAGTGGGAATTTTGGATCATGAAATATTTTCAGGGCCAGTGCCTCAACTGATCTCTCATCTACCATTTCAAAGTAGGCAGGTGGCAAAGTACTAAGGGTGAATCTTTACAGCACAAAAACACTTCTCACTGGGAAGGTCCTGAAACTCAGTTTTCTTCAGGTCACCCAGTAGCTGTCACATTCTGTGGGGCTTTCTGTCATTGGTGACCTCCACCTGTGTTTGAAGCCGTGATTCCAACCCAGTGAGGTCCTGGGCTGTGCTGGGGAGGATGTGGTGTCATTCAGTGGTCAGTGGCAGGGGAGCTGTGCGAAGTCCTGGCTGATGCCATGGCAGTGGAGCATCCCAAAGGTGCCTGACAGGGCACACTGTGGCACCAGCCTGTTTTGAGCTTAGGACTCGGGGTCAATATCTGAAAAATTTACCCAGCAGATGACATCCCTTTGGAGCCCATCCTGGTGGCAAATATGGACTGCTTCTGAGGGCTCTTGGGAGAAGTGCCTGGAAGGGGGGGCAGGACATTTCCTGCTGTAACTGGCTCTTGCTGGGAAAAGCAGTATGAAATATCCATGTATGCATGCTGTAATCAAGCTGGCATGTTGTTCAACACTGATCGTCACTATAGTTACAGGGCCTGATCTATTTTGGGTCCAAAATGACAAAGAAATGTAGAATTTCATCCATTTGTAGGCTGGCCAGATACTACAGTCATGCAAGCATTAAAAATGTGTGTGGTAAATCAAGTAACTAAACAGAGGTAGGCACACAGAAATGTGGATTTTGAGATGCAAAACATTATGCCTGTATCTGTTTTGGTCAAATGACACATCCTTCAGCATAGGATCTGGCATGCTCATGTGCTTTTGTGGTACTGTGTAAGTTATACACTTCAGGCACTTCAATAACCACTAACTAACTGAAAAAAAAAGAAAAGCACAAAAATTATGACACAAGTACTGTCTTACTCCTTAAAAAAAAAAAAAAAATTAAAACCCAGGAACTAGAATATCTTGTACAGATTGTGGAATAACATCTCTGTTTTGTTTTTGTTTGTTACCAATACACACTGTACTACAGTGAACTGTTTGGGGTTCTTAAAAAAGGCATTCAGCCTGATCACATTAAATGGGAATGTTCCTGTAAAAACTGTCTTGCTTGTGAAATGGAAAACTATGTTTTTAATAATTTAAATATCATCTACCAATACTGCTTTGTCCCACTGAATAATTCAGAAGTATATTAGGTTCATGTTATGACATTTCAAACTTAATATTTGCATTTTTCAGTCACCCTTTCTAATGAAGTTTCCATAAATAATCTGATTAAGATAAATTAATCCCTGATTTGATGGCTTGTGCTGATAAATAAGTGCAGATAGTTTGCAGGCTAGTTTAAAGTTGGGGTTATGTCTAAATAACCACTGCTTCAGTCAAGTCTTCTTTTGAATCAGATGATCACTGCACACTGCTACTGAAAGCTAAACCACACCAGAAAATGTGGTGTCTACTTTGGGGGGCCCTCCATTTCCAACTTGAGAGAGACTTGCTAAGGGAATAAAAGAGAGCACAGCTGGATTTTGATACCTTCTAGAGATTTTGAATAGCAAAACAGTGCCCTGCTACCTGCCTGCCTACCCCACACACCAGGATCTTCCCACTCTAGTGACTTGGAAAGAGCTGAGAAGACAGTTCTCCTTTCTCCTTCCTTGATTTTCCCCACTGTCAATCAGACCAGACTCCTGGCCCACACATCACCCACTCCTAATATCAAAATCAGATCAGTTTAGCCCGCACCCTTAAAAGTATTTACACACAGCCACATTCTGTCCTTGTTCATAGAAGCATTGATGAGAGGCTTGCCAATACCCCACTTTTTGTCTGGCAGCTGTCAGACTCACAGGACCAGGCGCAGGCACAGCAGCCAGCTGTTCCTCTACTCTAAATTGTTCATGAACCTGATGCTCAGCACCTCACTGGCTCACTCGATCTGCATGCCCAGGCTTCTTTCTGGCAGAGCGTTCACCTCCTGCTTTCAGTGGTTACTCTCTGTGCTATTGATTCTTCCCCAAGTTATTCAGTGCTTATTTGGCATCACTTCTCCGCTGTTCCACCATACTTGCCCAACTTTGGCTCTTCCTTTTTCCTCCTAGTGTCTTGCACTATCTCTTGCCTTCTTTATTGTATCTTCCTTCTCCTCACCTCATGCCTGTTTGTAGTTCCTTGTTCTCTTTCTCACAGCACTATTTCCACCATTTTTCCTGTTCTTCCTCTCTATTCCAAGCAAGCTTTTCTTGCCTCCTCCTGGCCATTTGTCTTACTCAACCTCTGGCACAGTTTCCCACCTTATTACCATCTCTGCTCTTCAATGCTTTGCTGCTTGATCCTCACTTCTATATTCATGCTTCTTTTCCTCCTCCTCTACATCTTCACACATTTCCAGAAGTTACCAACAGGATCTGGCTGTTCCCACTTGGCAGGGAACCTGCAATTAATACAACCCCATTTCTGTGTTGGCTTTTCCTCTTCTCCTTCATGCTGCCCATTAACATGCTGGGAAAAGTAGCTGGAGAATCAGGTTTCTCTTTTCCTGTTCAATTCACTTCAAACTGTCCCTTCTTGCTCTTATACATCATATGCGAGTCATTTTCTCCTCAAATCTGGCTCTTCTAAGTCAAAAACTTTTTGCTGTGCTTGTCAAGTAGTTATTAAAACATTTCTCCTATGAAGACTTCCCCTGTTCCCTCCAACGTTCTTTTTTTCTTCCTGTGGGATGTCTCTGATGTGAGTAGACTGAATTTGCTTGTAAAGTCCTGAGGGATGTTCCTGACATGCTCTAGGTTTATTTACTGTCTTCTATACTTAGGTTGCAGTACTGCTTTGACTTATGCGCACTTCTAAATGACAAATAAATACAAGTTATAAGATTCAGTTCCACTGCAGTCTGCAAATACATTGCTGGTTTATCTAATGCTGATCAGCAACTAACAGTCAAGTTTAACTGTGGATAGTCCTCTTCTGATCTTTCTGTCGTTATAAATTCCTCTTTCCACATCAAGTCTGAGAAACGCCAAAACCAGAATGATAGGAAGAACGTGGTGAGAGATCTGGGGAATCCTAAAGGAAGAAATTAACAAATTAAAACAAACAAACAAAACCCAACAAACAAAACAAAACAAAAAACCCAAACACAGGAAGGAAAGCATGCACTCAGCAGTTGGTGGCCACATCTAAGATCAAGCACTTAGGCTTATTGCATTCACTGAAAATGAATCTTGCATTTTCCTGAAGCTAAGGCAAACCACTGGGCCCATTACAGTGGGCCAAGGTATTACCTCATTTCTGAAAAATTACTCTCTGTCAAAGAGAAAACATTTGGGCCAGTGAGGCTGATAGAAGACTTTTCTAGTTAAAAAACAATAAAACTCACAAAAGTCCCCCTTATGGCAATATACTATCTATCTCCAAAGGCCTTCAGACAAATTAGGGAAAAAAAACAAAACAAAAACCAAGGACTTATTCTGCTAAGTTTTTCATCAATTATAAAAGCTCTATCTTGTTTTTTTCCCCTTATGTGTTAGCTGAATCCAGGGAAATACTATCATGTCTCTGAAAACACTTCATTTGCAGTGAAGGGAGCAACATATTTGAAAAAATTGTTCTAGAAAATTAATGCAGTACCTGGAAATTTTGTTTAACAAGGTTTCCTAAAAGCTGTGGGACATAGCAAATGACAGTATATCTCCTCCAGGTCTACTTTTTTCTGATTTGCAACCCACAATTGTACTGGGACTAGAGCAGGAGATGCTGTTATGATGTATGGTGGCTGTCCTTGAACCGTATTGCACGTAGTAAATCTACAGCTGTGTCAGGTGACCTTGCTTGAGGATAATAATTTAAATAGTCAGAATAGCAGGGAATAAAATTTAATCTAGGGTGGAAATTAATGTAGGGGAAGGACAGGAAGACTTTTTTTCCCATTACTTACCACTACAGTCAATATAAAATCATTGGTTTCTACCTTGCCATTTGTGGTTTTTTCTGATGCCACCTAAATTGTCAGAGGTTATTGCTTCAACAAAGTTTCTAATCTGCACCTGCATTATTCATTTGTTCTTGTTGACTTACAGAATTTTATTTCATATACACTTATAAATATATGCCTACGTTACAATTGTAATATCGATTGAAAGGTATTTTAAGAACCACTCAGCATGTACTCCACTAAGTTGGCAGCAGCAATCTCTACCCAAAATGCCTCTTGCAGCCTAATTTCAACAATTCCACTCTTAACAACAGCTTTCTTAGTGGGAAGTAAACATCTGCAGATGCATTTGAGTACCTATACAACTGTAACCACAAGTTTGAATAAATCTTTCTTCTTCTTACAAAGGTAGCCAGCAGTGATTACTACTTATTGCAAATTGCTACACTTAAATTTTACTGGTTTTTTTGTGATATGCTACTACAATCCTTGCTGCAGTCTGAGTGTGAAAACAGGAGTGTGACTGTGTTTGTGTCTGCCACTGAAGAATCAGAACAGACCACACCCTAGCCCCAGGACAATCACACCAGCAGCTTTCTATAACATACAAAGAATTTTCCTAAGCCACAATGAGGAATTCATTTTGCATTTTTCACTCTCTTCTTTGCATCTCAGTTGCTCTTTTGGTCTGCATTTTGCATGCAGTATGTACAACACCGTTTACTAAGAGGAAAGTTATTTACCATCAGGGAAGGAAACGTTTGCATGTTTTGGGCACTCTGAAGCATGTGGTTAGGTTCAAGGGAGGAAAGTATGCTTCAGTGCTACTTGGGATGGAAGCAGGTAGAATTACAGAAAGTACAGGGCAAAAAGGCTGGCATGACCTTTTGAGAACCATGTGTAATGTTACACTATCAGACAGGAATATAATGTGTACAGACAAATGGAAGAAGAATTTTAACATGGCCTGTTCCTGAGACAGCTGCCAAACAGGCTGATTAAAATCTACCCACAAAAAGGCATGAGATAATGCAGCCATAGGTTAGTCTGAATGACTGTATCACAATTAAATCATAATTATTTGAGAAGCATTACAGCAAAAGCAATATACCAACAACTGCCTCAGTATAGCACGAGCTTGTTGCTAATACAGATCACATTCCAAATCCACTTCAGTCTGTGGCACATAGCCAAGTGGAAGAGTATCTGCTATGAGCTCATCGTCCTGGGGGAAAGGGGATGGGCTGCAGGAGGCCAACTACACCGAACAGCCAGTGCTGACCGGGTGAGCCTCCTTCTCACTCATCCAGTGGCTCCCAGTGGCTTAAGGAGTCTCTTTACACAGAGATGACTTCTACATTGAGATGTTAATCAAAGGGTTTGCAATCACTTTATGCCTCTAGCTTTCCTTCACTTGTCTCTCTTTTTCTCTCTGGAATTAATTCTTCTGAGGCTATTCAGTGCTTAAATCACCCTTCACCCTATTCTTTTGCCATGGCCATGATCATGGATTGCTTATTAATCTCAGAATTTCTAGAAGTGCTTCTAGAAATTAGGGGCACCTAATTCTTAACTTCCCAACGTTTTCCTCTTTCCACTCTTCTCAGTGCCTTCTGAACCCAAGAAATATACACCCTTCTACATCTCAGCGCATGAGAAAAATGAGAGATCTATTTATTTTTCCTAGTCAGCTGCAAAGGAGTCTTTGTACAGGTTCAGTTTTCAGGGAGTTGCAACTGAGGAAGTCTTGCCTTTTGTACAGTTGTCTCCTCTTTTCTTTCACCTTCAACTCATCTGTCACTGACTACATAGGCAAATAAACTAATTTCTTTCAGTTTACAGTGAAATCCACTTAATTTCAAAGTCTGGCTGTTTTTTTATTTATGATGCGCTGCAGAATATTGCACCATTGCTTACTGCAGTATTAATAATTCTTGTCCCCAGGCAGTATATCCTGAAAGATTTCTCCCACACCACATGGTTACTGAGGCAATTGCAGTTATTTCACTGTGCAAAGCTTGGCATCTGGGTCCAGGAACCTAATAACCAGAGGGCTGGTTCCTGCTGAATCCCCTGGCAGTCTTGAATAAACCTTTTAAGACTACGGAATCAGTGAATTGGTACCTTGTGCTTAAACTGAAAAATTCTTGTGCAATCTGAAATGCAGCCATAGACCAATTCTCACACTACACCTGTGAGTTTACGTTTCACGGGTTTCCTTACAATTTTAGGTTTAGACAAGTTCTTACTTTGCCTGGCTTTATGAAACTAACTGTGCTTTCAGCCATTGTCTGAACCAAAGTGAATGACACCCTGTTTTATCAACTGGAAAAATTCCTCTTTTGCTCTATCTGTCATTTTTGCTGTTAAGTCCTTACATGAGACACCTGCATGTGTCATCCTGCTTCTCCCACTCATGCACAGATCTGTGCTAAGAGGAGCAGCTAATAACACCATGGCCTCATATATCTTGGCTAGGGTATAAAAGTTGGTTTCATCACTCGATACAAAAAAGATGTACCTACAATCCTCAAACAGCTACTGCTGTCTCTGGATCCTTGGGATTACTCATGCTCTGTACCTCACAGGACTTGAGCTAGAGCGGGGTGAGCCAGCCCGAGAGCCATTCTAGTTCTGTGCCCAAGGCGGATCAGCACTACTGCTGACTTTAAATGATACCAAGTTTCAACAGCCGCTGTGCAGCTTTCCAAGTAGCAAAGTGCTGCTGTAATGCTGCAGTCTTTTCCCATGGTATGCCTTCCATCCAGAAGCAGTCAAGAGACAAGATCCAGGTGAAACTACCTGTTACCAGCCACGCAGCAAACTGAGCACTCAGGGACAGAACTGGTACCAGAAATTTGGATTGTACTGGACTACCTACAAAAAATTTCTGGTCTATTAGACTATATCATTGCCCTTGCTTTGCCACCATTACTCACAAGTGACCTCACTGACCATCCAGAAAGAGTTCTGGGTCAGATGTAATTCTGCCCTGTTATTATATTTTATGCATCATTACTTTCTCTTGGTTTTGTAATGTTGGTTGGGGTTTTTTTTTACCAACATGAATCCCCATGGGAAGCAGCAAAAAGACAATACCAAACTGTGTTAGGGCAGATCCTGTCAACATCATAATCCATCCCTGAGAAGCACAACACCCGCCTGCAGTACAGCACAGAAATACTTTTCTTTCATTATAGCTGATTGTGTTTGCTCAATTAAATTAACGCACACAATAGTTCTGTCTAAATCAGGGCTTTCAGCTTTGTTTGTACAGGCAAAAGGAAACTTCAACCCTTTCAACACGTCCAAGAACTACCCATTCAAGCAGAATGTCCCAAAAGCAAACATTCTCGAAAGGGAAACCAGAATTTAAAACCTGTTAAAACCTTCAAGTTTCAATGCAAGCTGTTTTGTGGTCCCCTTGTTTCAGCAGAAATTGCTCCAATATGCAGTCTAGACAGTAGCCTTGACAGACTTATCTTTTATTCATGGAAGACACAGAGAGAGCAGGAAAGAGAGATGATCTGGTTGTTGCAGATTTCATTGTACACCTACTCACTCCTTGCTGCTGTTTTGCTGACATCAGTGTGTTTTGTCCTTTTGCATCTATTATCCACCACCATATGTCCTCTGTTCACAAACATGATCCTCAGGGAATCAAACAGCAAAGCACTCTAAATATCAGATACTCAGATTTGCAAATGATCTGTCGCTTGCACCATCCACACACCCACTGTGTACACATCCCCACAACTGGACAGAAGCAGGTTTTCACTGAAGTTTTAGACCTCTTTTCCACAGACCATGGGGACGTGGGGCTTTAGGTCAGTCTACCTTTGTTTAATTTGAGCATTATGATGTCAGTCCTGCACAATGCTGATGCAGACAGCACGCCGAGTGCACAATTCAGAGGCTAAAAGTCTTCCACCTTGCCCTCTCTTTGTTGCTACGGTGAGGAAGGGAGCGTCTTTTATGCTTTACAGGCCACAGGAGGAAATTGAGACCAAGCCATGCCCCAAAATCCTTCTGTCCTCTCCTTCACTCCTCCACTGGCCAAGGACTGCCTCCTCTGCAGAGGAAAGCTGAGGAGCAGCAAGAACAGGGCTCTGAGCTGAGCAGGGGGAACACACCTTGGCGATGCACCAGCAGCCTGCAGTTGTCCGACTGCCATGTCCTCCTGTCTACCTCAAGCCACCTTTGTACAGAGCAGCAGGAAATGGAGGAAAAGCGGAGAGATGCATTCTTCTGTGACTGTGGGCATGCTTCCTACCTTAACAGGGTAGGAAGCTTGAATCTATTTCAAGTTTCCCCTGCTTTAACTGGATGCATCATGCACCCAGAATCTTCTCATTGGTCTGGTTCCTAGGCTTAAAAAATCCCAGCTCTGCTGGGTAGCCATGACTTCTAGCAGAGAAGTGATATTTTTGAAACAGAAGGCAAGGAGATTCCAAGGGAAAAACAGGATGCCTGATTGTGCACCTCAGGGAGAGACTGAGTAATGCCCGGTGGCAGTAAACCTCCGCTCACTGCTGAGAGAGACAACTGTGGACAAGGGTGAAAGGTGGGAAAATGACTGGAAACACCAAAGTCAGTGGAATATAAATAATTTTTTATTCTTCCACTGTATGCCACACTAGAAATTATTTTCCAGTTGCTACATTTGCAGGCATTAGACAATCAGGAAATTCAACCTTCTCTCCCTTTTAACATCTTACACTTTTGGCAGCTCACAGCAGTTCATTTGGCAGGCGCGTGCACCAAATGTGCCTTTCAGTCTTGTAACAGATGGAGTACATTACACACAGGACTGCACGCCTCACGTACAATATCTAACACTTAAACTAGGAAAGGACATCCAACAGATCCCACTGACCACAAAATTACTTCCATATCGCTGAAGGGAAGAATTCTGTAAATGAGTTAGAAGCAAATATTCTCTCTGCATGGTAAATAAATGTGTTATGACTGACTCCACAGACTTTGTTTTCATAGATGCAAACAATTTATTCTTGTATTCATATTTTACTTTGGATATGTCCCACCTGAAATCTAAACCTAAATAATTAAATATCCTCTGATCTGTTTATGTTTGTGGTAGAGTTCTTTCAGAAAGAATGAGTACCAGATAATTTTGCTAGCTGTTTGACTTCAGTGGCTTCTTTGTTATAATCCCAGAATAAAATATTAGCCACACAGAATTGTCAGAGATCATAGACTTTTGATTAATTTACAGATTAAAATGTTTTACTCAATTCATATATCAAATATAAAGGTACTGTAACTTCAAGTATTTTCAGAAATGCTCCTAGCAGATTTTTGCTTCCTAAATGCCCGCATCAGATAGGTTGATGGAGCTAAAGAAGGCGTCTCTTAAAAGGTGGCAGCTACCAGGTGCATGGGAAGAACAGCCAGAGGGCAGAATAGAAAAAATAACAGAAGGACAAAATATTGAAATACAAACACTGATAGGTTTATTATTTATATATTCAGAAACTGCGGGAGGCATTCACACAGTTGTGAATCACACAGCAAGTTAGGAACTATCAGTGAATGTTTAATATATATTAAATACATGTGCTAAATTATACAGAATATTATATAACATATACTAAACACTCATGGGTACTTTCTAACTTGTGGTGTGATTTGAGGTGAGATAGTCACTTACTTCTTTGATTTCAGAATCTGTGAGATGGGGATAAAAATATTTGTTGGTATCAGTGGTCTATCCTGAGGACATCCTGGTATTTGAACAGCAGCCATTCATGTGTATAGTGTTACAGTTTTTATCACTGAATTATAGATAGTGATGTCAGTATTTCAGCAACTCAAACACCAACATAAGCCATGGACAGAAAATCCTACCTTATTCACTGCAGAGCTGTACTTAAGAAATAGAGTGTGAGCCCATTTTCTCCTCTGTGATCAACATTGTCTTATCTAGGGCAGGGTCAGCTGCAGAGACAAAGAAATTAAGTGTACCATGGATGCTGCAGTATTAGCTGCTGCTCAATATGGCCTATCAAAAATCATGTGAGACTTCGTCCCCTCCCCTCATAAAACTTGAAGAGTTTGATTTCTGCAATTTTTTATACATGTGTATATGACTAGCCGTTTATTGACATACATCCTGACGTGAAATAAGTCTGATATTAAACAAAACATAACATCTCATTTGTGGACATAGCAATGCACTCTTTGGTCTGTCTGAAAACAGCTATTTGGAAGACAACTGCATATCTAATTAGACAGTAACCATACATACATGAACAGAACTGCAGTGCAGAAAAGTTCCAAAAAACAATTGACTGTATTTGTTCTGATTTTATGGAAGATAACAACATTAGGTCTGCAAGAAAACCTCCAGAGCCAAATACTTTTCTTCAAAAAATTCATTTCCTGCTGTCACAGAAACAGTCTTAAACAGAGCAAAGCAAAGGTACAAAGTTAATTTTGACTGAATTCTTTCATTCCAAAAACTTATCCAGACCATGGAGACAAGATAACAGACAAGAGTAAAGAATAACTCCTAATTCATGGAAAGAGAGTAAGAATTTACAAAGAGGAAGACTCCTGTATTCAGCCAAGCCTTATCTCTTTGCTCCAAGTACAGATGGGTTTTATTATGGGAGAGACAAGAGCCAATAAAGCAAGTTCACAAATTTCTGTACGACACAAAACAACGCTGTTTACAACAGCAGTATGTAGATGCATTACTTTGGTATAAATGTATAACAAAGAATTTCAGGCCTAAAAATTTAATCTTGCTTGAGAGTTCAGTTGCACTTATAAAACAAGTTAAAACAGAGCAGGTGAAAAAAGAGGAATAAAAAGCACATGGGACTGGCTGTGACCAGTCCAAGCCTTCTCCTCTCACACAGGCACATGTGAATCCTCTTGGTTCTGCTGTGCTATTAAATCTAGACAAAGAAAGCATTGTACCCCCACAGGCCCAGATTGCTCTCCAGGACTGTAGAGTGCTAAGGACTGGGGCCTCATGGGGCTTTTATAATATTAATAATGATTGTATGGACAAAGGCACTGATGACAACGCACTCTGCAGAGGCAGACCTGTGCTACCAGCAAAAATACTGCACCAGATAAATTATCAAGCCTGGGTTGCCTGAATTCTTTGCTTCCACAGGGGTATCAGCATTCATACATTTAGTTTATCTGACCTTTGTCCACTATTTACGTGCAAGACATCAGTCAGTTTAAGCAATGCCCCGCTGTGCTCCGAGGTGAGGTAAGCATACTGATTTCCTTAGCTCTAACTCCAGAAATAAAAGGGTAAATACATGGGATATAGAGAGGGAGGTGTAGGACTTGTGTGCACAGTTCAAGATTTAAAACCATGACTTGGCAAGCCGTAAGGCAGGTCATCTCAAGAACCCATGGGACACCGTGTAGTGCATGTGCTGTGCTAAATATTCTGACTCATGGATATTGTCAATGTTTGATGACAGATGTCACAGTTTGAAAATTGATGATTCTCTACTATCACCTACCAAGCAAAAGTGACAAAAAAGGCAGTGTATCCCGCTTTAGCTGCAGCAATTCACATAGAAAACTTTGATTTGACCTTGTAAGAATTTGGGGTGCTAATAGCTGTGGTACAGGACAGTCTCACAGTCTCTTACAAGATTTCTGATGGAAAGTATTGCATCTAGACCAGCTAAGCCTGAGTAAGAGCTCAGATAGCCATACTCCTACTGTTGGACCTATCTTAGAACACTGCAGGGGCTGGTTTGCAGGCAAACATGTAAATATCCCCTTAAATTATCTCAAAGAAATGCACACATCATAAAGGACACCGTTCCAACCTCTGTGCTCCTGGCTTTTGTTTCTTGTGCATTGAAAACAAACCTACAGTGTGGATTTGCTGTGGGATTATTACTGGGATATAGACTGAAATCGGACCATTGAAACAAGTAAGCATCTTTAAAAAAAACCCAACCATATCAATATCAAATCAAAACAGCAAAAACAAGACCAAACACCACATCAACAAAACAGCATTGATTTTAGTCAATTTTTACTCAGTCACCAAAGCTGTGTAAAAATAGCAATTAGATACCTATACAGGAGGCATGAACACAGTATAAATACTTTTGTTTATGTATTCTGAGGGTCTCAACTATCACTCAGAAAGGATATTAAGAGAATAAAAATATCTCAGCATTCGGGTTTCTATTAATCCTGAGGGCCTCTGCTAAAACTGTGTACAGGGGTGAGGCAACTACAAGTTTGAACTAAATCACACAACTACAAGTTTGAAATAAATCATATCAAATGACATCCGCTTTCTTTACAATCTGTATTTCACTCTTTTTTGCTCTCCCTTCCATTTGATTTAAAACACATTTTTAATACAGGTTCCATCAATGACACATTCTGAGAGAACATTTCCTATGATATAGAAGGTTTCCACATGGATGAAGGTAATGAAAAAGTCATTTATTTCCAGTTTTGGTGAAATTCACAAAAACCTGTGTAGTGGCTATGCAGGTTTGTAAAAACAAATCATTTGAATTCTCCAGGCCCTAGACAAGTTATGTCTTGGCACGCTTCCATTTCGTCTTTCCAGATATTTGATAGAATTTGTATGACTTTCTGACAGCAAAACTCAGTGTTGTTGCGAACTATTATTCCAACGCAACCAGGCTTCATCCTCCTCTATCTGCTCACCTGTCCTCCATCTGGTGTGGGTAGGGAATTTAAGACCAAGTGCAGCTGCTTCCATGGGTGATCACTGCAGTTCACAAACTGGAATACAAGTTGAATGTGGATCTAATTTTATATTGCTGCTGTGATGGGCTGAAGTGGCTTCACTGGTCATCATCCAGATGTTTGCTATAAAGGTGATGATTTCTAGGAGGCAAAAGCTGGGAAAAAGTGGGTGAGAATACGTCTTAAACACTGGGACTCACACTTGCTGCTCCAGCCCCCTATGAAAAACTCATCTGTTCAACTGAATTCCACTCCCACTTAGCAATACCTTCTCACATTTTTATGCTTCTTTATCTTGCTAAAATTACCTTTTCTAGTTCCTCAAGTGGTTAAGATAATCATATTGCTTCAATGGCCAAGGCAGCTCCTTCCCATCTAAGTCTGGTCATGGTCCTAGGACACAGATTTCAAGTTTAGGCCTCTCTGTTGTTATCCATATCCTACTCACCTTATTGTAATGCCGTGTGATCTAAATGAGGTTTCCTCTTCCAGACTTGAAAAGGGGACAATGGATTTGATTTTCAATCACACCACCTCCTGAGAGTGTATGGTCACTGACACTCGTTGACCTCAATAAGTTGTCTGTTGGATTTTAGGTGACATTTAACAGCATAAGCTCTGATCTGAATAGTGTGACAGCTGCCTGTTTGGACAAGTGACTCCTTCCTCATGGGATAGTGTAAATGCATTTGCCAAAGGTGCTGCTCCACCAGGGACTCTGAAAAATAAAAGAAAGACAGTGATGGCAGATGTTTCCTTCTATGGCCTAAGCTCCAGGACATCTTCATCTTTCAACAAACACGGCCTGGGATTTTTTAGACCAGTGCAATGGGTGTTGTTAGACACTGAATTAAATCTTGTTGAACCTGGTTCAGACATTTCCCCTCACCAAAGAGGAAAAGGAATCCTGTTGATATAGGTAAAAAGGATTTTATATGTTTTTGTTTGAAGTTTGAATGGATGCTGGGCACTTGGGTTAGAAAAACAGTGAGATGCTGATAAAGCGAGATAACAAAAATCAGATTTTTTCAGGCATAGAAAGAGGAACAAAACCAGGCTCAGTCCTAAACTAAAAGATTATGAGGAGGATATTATTTGATTTCTCCTCAGCTCAAAAAAAACCCCCAAATTTTCTGTGTTACTGCAAACAAACAAATAAACAAACCAGAATAAACTAACTCAGCTCACTGCTTGGTCTCTTTTCCTCACTGGAATATCCTTAAAAGCCCCAAATGTTTTCTAGTCACTTGAACCAAAAGGAAGGCAATTATCTGTGCTAGGTCTTTCGGGAAGAAAGAGAATTTGTGTGGGTAGATCTATTCCCTGCTGTTCTACATTTGTTCATGTTTCTGATGGTTGTATTATGGTTAATTAAGCTTTACATAATTTGTTATTTAAATAATTGCTAAATTATTTAATTCTCAAGTAATTGTAGGGTCTAGATCTGGAAACGGGTGGAAAAAAGAAACAGCATAGGCTGCCCATGGAGCAATTTTAGTCAGGTGTTTTACTTTTCTCCCATTCTCTTTCTCTTTTTTCCCCACCTCTCAGGAGATGGGTGGCATTCCATAACTTGACCCCAATTATACCTTCTCTTGAATTATCTGACTTTTCCATCTCTCTTACTATAATGAATACCTAATCATTACTTGGAAACAGCTGGAAGCTCTGTACAAAAGAAAAGCAGGGAGGAAATGAACAAGACAGCATGTTTTATAGTCCATCCAAAAGACCAAAAGCTTGCTCTCTTCAACACACCTCCACATGAGACTGTTTTGTAAATTAATTCAGGGTCCAAATTCAAAGAAAAAATAAATCAAACATAATTAAAAGAACTTCACAGAAAAAGCTTGGAAGTTATTTTAGTTTTCTGCATTGCCCATTATTGACTCCTACCTGACCTGTTTGAAACTGAACATCTTTGTTTAAAAATAAATACAATTGTCATTATCAAAATGATCCTTTGATTCCTCTCCATCGATCTTATCTCCACACATGGTGGGTTGGCCACCTGTTTAGTGTCGGCAAAAGAGCCTCTGCCTTTCTTACAGGAGGGGAGAGCCAAGGATATAATTACTATAGATGGTGCATGGAACACAATCTTCTTACACTTTCCAGCTTTCATTTTTCATTATAAACTTTCTTCTCTGTATCTTACTCTTCTGGGTAATTTCATGGTTTCTGGATTTTAAGGGGAAATGAAACTAGAATTTCATCACAGGTGTTGTTGACTGATAGAGAATTAAGTCTATTTTTAGAGCAAGCTAACTAATAAGAAGTTTAATTGTTTATCACTAATGTTCCTAGACTCAGATGTTGGGATAATTGCAATGGATAGTCTGAAGTGCAATCAATAGATGACAAGACATAAAATGTGACACTGATGTAGTTAAAGTTTTATTTCAATATATTCTATTTATAGAAAAAAATTGAAAACTTAAAATCTCAAAAACTAAGATTTTCTTCAAAGACATCCATTATTGATGGAATTAGGTTTTATCCAAAGTACTACTTAAATCACTTGCTCTTCACCACTAATACAAGACTTAAAAAACACAAAACCCATAGAAAGTGAATAGCACTTGGGATTTTTTTTTTAATATGTCTGTCTCCTCCTCTTGTTTACATTTATCCTTTATTTAAGTGGAATCCCTTAACTTGTTCCTGGATGTCGTCTGTTCCAAACTCTTACCCAAAGCAGGTCTCCAGCCTGCTGGAGCAACCCAACGCTCCAAGCTGGATTAGGTTGCTCAGTGTCTGGCCTACAACAAGAAATCTCCAGGAATAAACATTAAACACTTCCATGGGGCACATGTGCCAGTTTTTAATCACTTCCACAGTCAATAGTTTTCTGCCTTAAGTCTACTTAGAATCTCTTTTGCCACTTGGACTGTTGTCTTTTGTCGTTCAAGACCACACCCCTGGGAGCAGTGGAGTTTTATCTTGTTTTATCAGCCCCCATTTTGCAGCTGAAGACTTTCAAAAGTCTTTTGCAAATAGAACCAAACAAACCCATCGCTCTCAGTCAGAATATGTCATGTGCTCAAAGCACCTACTGCTGACCTCACTTGAGTTTTGGAAAGATCTTTCCTGTACTGGGGTTCCAGAATGGGATACAGCACTCCAGATGTGGCCTCAAAGTGCATAAAATGAGGGCAGTAATCACTGGTAGATGAATTTTGGCTGATGAAGTCCATCTTTCATACACAATATCCAACTTACTCACCATGCTGCTAGTACTTAATACTTGTATCTACAGGCACATGAGTTCCAAATAAGCCAAAACTTTGTTTTTGCATACAGCCTAGTTGAAATAAAATCTATGCTATCATTCCTTTTAAAAAGATTATTAAACAAATGTTAAATATAATACCTCTACTGAGGCTGTGTAATGAGCAGAATAAATGTACATGTCCAAATCTAATATCATAAACGCTCAAGCCATGAAACATAGAAGTCTTGTTATTTCAAAAAGCTCTTCCTAACCCCAAGCCTCCAACCCCTCACAGTCGGTATAAAACAAAGGTTAGTTCCAAAATAGTCTGGGGTTAGAAACTAGATCAAGCATTGGACTTTATTCTAGTATAATGGTGATCTTTTGCTACTGTGACTCTGAAATGCTATTTTACTCTGAACAAACACCAGTAAATAGGACACTGATTTTCACTAGCAGTTTGAAAAGTATAGTACACCATGTGATATTTCTTTTGGTCTGCTCAGATAACTGTACATATGGCTCACTGTGGTAATTTCTTTTCATTAAAAGAAGAGCTGGTGTCCTATTGAGTACTCCTAATCTACACAAAATTGAAGTATTTATTTCAAGACATTTCATAAAGTTGTTCTCTTCTTGCACGAATAAGTTCTACAAGTAACTAAGAAACAATGGAGAACCAATTCTTCCTTTCTTACTTACAAGTGCACTGGAGTCATTTTACTAAACAGAGCTTTTATATAGTCTATTTCAACATGTTGTTGCTAGTCTTCTAAAGAAGTAAAGCCCTTGAAGAAGACAATTTTCCTTAACTCGCTTTACACTACCTTTTCTTAAGCATAAACTACTTGTCTTCTAGGCAAGGTCTCTCAAATATCAGGTTCTGAAAAAGGAAAATTATTTATTTTGTTTGTGCTATGACAGTTTTCAGAATCTGAAATGTTGTCTGAATGAGACCTTTCTCAGACAATGTTTTTTCAAAGTCTGTCTAAGCACAAACAGTGATTTTGACAAAGCTCACAATAATGTAAGGATTGAACTAGTAGTTTCACAGATCACCTGCCAAAAGATTAGAGAATCAATAAGCAATTAGTTGTATGATTCTGAAGTCAAGGCAGATCTTGCTGTGGTAAGAAAGCATAGCAACAAAATAAAGGATAGACAAGATTTTTACCTAGGAAGGCAAGTTCTATTCATGTTTATGTCAATTGAAACTACACAATTATTTGTCTCAATCTTGGTGCAGGAACAAAGTGAACAAACAGCTGTTCATCTGGGCAGATACAGCCTGTATCATGAAAGGCACATCAGAGAGAGAAAACACAGTCCTTGTCATTAGCTTTCTTTTATCCGTCACCACCTCTATTTCCATCGCTTGAAGTTCAACTTCAAGTCTGGCACTGTTAGCTCTGCAACCACATGTCCAGAAATGTTGGTCAGGGTCATAGTGTCAAAAAATGTTAGTGACATACTTCATTGAGGAAAAAAAACAAAATAAAACAACAAAATCACAAGGGTTTTGCTGGTATATATTAGTAAATTTGCATATAAAATTGCAGCTCTGCTAGGAAAATCTTTTGACTCAGTTAAACTTATGAACACTATACTGGCAAAATCTTTCTACACTACCTGAGTCCTATTTCCAGAATACCTTATACAGGAATGGGAACTACTAAAACCAAGCCATCTCCTAGGAGTTTGAAACTGCTGGCAAGGCAGTCAGGCCACTGGTGGCCAGAGCCACCCAGCTGCTTGCCAGCCACACTTCATCAGAGCAGCATTAATTTGTACCACACTTACACCAGTGACTTGGTACACTCAACGTCAACATCAAGGAAGAGCCCTAGGGGAAAAACATTTCAAAAATTAATGTAACAGCAGATATAGGGGAAGAAAAAGCAGTATGAATGGGGGGTAAGAGCACAAAGTCACTTAAAAAGCCAGAACACAGAAGTGACTGCAGAGTCCTGTGGCGCAGAAACAGGCATTTTCCACTCTTAACGTAACTTGCCAGTGTAACTTGCCAATGAGAACAGTTCAGTTCGAAGAAATTCACTTGGAGAAGCTCTGCAGCCTAGATTGAAACTGTGAATTCACAGAGAAATTTAGTTTCCATGACTGTCAGTTCAGTATATTTAACACTTACTTACCATTAGGGAAAAAAGTTAAAATTTTTAAACATAATATTAAGCAAATTACCATGGTCATCATGAAAGCAGACTACAAAACCAATCAGCCTGAATTATGCACATTTCATCAATATACAAAAAATACCTGGCTGTATTTCAGCTTCAGTCTTTATAAAAACTGCCACTTGTACACCTACCTGTTCATAAACCAGAACAATTTTTACACCTACCTAAATATATGGTAAAAATTGCTTACAATGTTTAAATAGACTAGGGGAAAATCCTAACTTAATGACTATTTCCAAATATTCAATATTCTACTCATGACAGAAATGTATTTCACTGCATAAATTCTCTTTGAAGCACTAAGGTCATATATTGTCAGATAGATTGCTTCCTAATTAATCAATCAGCCTGGGAAAAAGTTCTCCAAGAAAGCCTACTACAGTATGCCCAAGTGGCAAATTCAATCCCTTTTGTCTTCTTATATTCAACAACTATTATAATAAATGGGTGCACAGACAGGGAGGTCTCCCAGAAGATGGTCTGTTAAGTGAATATCCAAAAATTAGAAGCATTCAGATCAAAATCACAAAATTAAGTAAAAAAGGATATTTTTAAGGAAAGAGAAATATACCTGCTGCATTAGGAAAAGCAACACACCCTATCATGTGTCTACTTTTTTCAACCAAAACTAATAAACCTTTTCAATGTCATATATTAAACATGTGCAAAGAAGTACTCAGAAATTACATTAATTGGAATTGCTTAGCAACTTATTTCAAATAACAGAAAAATACAAGGAAACTATAAGTAATTCACACTTAATTAACAGCAAGAGAACATATTCATTGAATAAAGGATTTGAATAAAATTATTGTCTTGCATCTCCCAGTTCAAGTTTCCATGACAACTTTTCTTTACTCATGAATAGCAGGTTGGAAGAAGTACCAAAGTATGATTCAGATGTACTCTACATTTTATTTGAGCTTATCAAGCAAGATCCCTAGTAAAGAGAAGAGAAAATACATGCTTATTACATTCCTTTTACAAAATACCTGAGTATGCACTACAAAAGACTCCACAACAGTGATGTGATGGCAATTATTTCAATTTAAACTCCTGACTGCTAGCAATAGTGGCACATACTGAAAGCCTGTGCTTACAAAACATTAAATTACTATAAATGAGGCCAGTCAAATTTATTTCAAATATGAACAAGTTTTGCTTGCAACTAAAATGTCTCCACATTTCGTAGGTTTAATCATGAAAACTGCACAGGAACTAAAAATCCTGCTCAAATCCAGTATCTGAACACTTCAGCAGTAGAAAGAGCAACTTTCTCACGTGAGCGGAGTGTTAAATGTATAGGAAAAAATTTGTAGTGAAATACCTTTCAGTGACTGTGATGTCATCACATGGAAACTAGTTTAAATAAAAGTATGGTTTGGGGGTCTTTAGTATCTTTGTATTCAAAAATACCCCAGCTTTTGAGGATGACAAGATCAAAAGAAATTAAGCAAGGAGTGTTACCACATAAATAAATGAGCTGGACTTCTTTTTCAGGATAAATTCTTCTTACACAAACTCCATTTTCTGGGTTCATCAGTTTGAAAACCTCCTTAGAATTAATAGGGCAAGTTTAAAAGACAGCATTTGCAATTATCACAAAAGAAGTATTCAGCTTTCCCAAAGGATACATATCTTTTTCTATTACCTCAAGGAGCTCTGGAGACAGGTGCAGAGACACATGAGCATGCTCAGAACAGCTTATTAACTCAGGCTCAGAGTCCTGGTAATGAAGCGATACGATCTGCAGGCCAAAGCCGCCCCAGTTCCAGGCAACTTAAAGTGTTGCCAGAGGAAATGTATTCACTTTTTGTGTCTGTCCATAAAAATGGCACTCACAGCCAGTATTTCAGCTTCAGGTGCTCATTCTGCTTGTCGCCAATTTTTGAAGCTCAGCATGAGCTTTGGAGCTGCCCACATTTAAGCATCAGCTACATCAATTCCCAAGAACAGAGCTCTTGATCTGAGTTTACTGAGTTCACATTTGAAAAGACTGGCCATGGTCACTGGTTTTAAGTCTCAGGATTCATGCTTTATTTCTAGCTATGAAAACCAGGCCTAGTCTTCACAGGCTAAGGTTAAGAACAAAAGGCACATCTACCAGAGTGCTTTTTAGAGGATCTGCAAGGTGAGGAACACTGGCAGCTCTTCCCAGAAAAGTACTCTGTTCACTGCAGTGGAGCATCCCTCCACATCTCCCAATTGTACTGAGGCTTCTTATCCCACCAAATTACTGAAAATACAGCTCATGTGCAAGTATTTCTGCCCTCCCTTTGTCAGTAACATTTTCCTTTATGACTAAGGTCTTGTGCATAGCCCTGCTCCTTTGCTTTCTGTACCTGCATACAGAATCTGTTTTCTGTCACCTTGTGCTAATATTTACTCACAAAAGACTGTCACCAGGAAATACTTCAATCTGTTGCAGGGCAATGCTGATTTCAAGTGTTTCAGAGTGTTTGCCTGAGGAATTCATTTGACCATTGTCTTTTACTTACTTGTGAAAGAACTCATTTTAAAGTACACTTAACCAGCTTCTGTTGTTATCCTTTGTCCTTCTCCCAGAGATGTTAAGGTGCTAGAATCTAAGATAAAAAGTAGGTTTGTCACATTATATTTGTACCATAGAAGGACTTTGCTTTGTCTATATACAGGATTCCTCAAGTGATTGTAGAATGGCTGATTCACTCACATGAGTCAAAGTCACAAGAGTTAGATGAAATCCCAATTCAGAACTGTGTTGACTGATCTTAACAAAAGAAAACAGTATGAAGAAAACATGGAGGACAGTTGAGTCCTGAAAAGCCAGTTCTAGCATTTTAAAGGCAAGCCCAGTTGCCAGTTATTCTTCTATCACATATGCAGTAGCATTAATGGTAATTTCTGGGGAAGGGAAAAAGAGTATTAAGAATACTACTAAATATTACTAAAAAACACTGACTGAGGTCTTATGTAATTCCTCATGTCATCCTACTTCTATACACTACACATACCATATGTATAAAAATAGGATTTGTGAACACTAAAATATGACAGTGCTGTATAGCTTCTGCAATTCTTTTCTCTGATAGTGTTTTTTCTTGTGTGTTATGTATTCAAGTTACTATAGTAGAGAAACAGTAAAGCCATCAATAAATTATATATGCTAGCTGTTCTTAAAAAGCTATGTATTTCATGGTTTTAGTCTTTTAAAATATTACAGTTGTCAGATATACTAAACATTGCAGTTTTAAGGCAAATCTTTGCTTTAAAAATCCAAAGCTAGAACAAATACTGGATTAAATTATATTAATAATGGCTCATGAATACAGGCCATTTTTGAGAAAAAGAACTCCTACAAAACTAATTTTAGCAAAGTGAAGGAAACATTTTCTTGTCATGCTCTGTTTTTCTTCTAATAATTTGTTGTGTTTAGAGTTTTCAAAATTTGGAATACATCCCATAGGTGATAAATTAATAGGAACTGCACATTAGCATGATCACAGTCATTGGATAAATTGTAGGCAGTCAGACAGATTACTAATCCTGCATTCATATAAGTATGTATACAGGAGACACGGAATGCAGCATGGGCAAGTCTCTCTATTTAGGTTTTACCTGAAAAAACCTCAATATTGCAGGACCATACAAGGCATGGCAGGTCCAAACAAAGAATGATAATTCTCTTTTCCACAGTGTAATGGTCCATTTGTATTTTATGGAATTACACATACTTATAAAAAAAAAATTTCAAAGAGTGTGCTTACCAGTATTACAAACCCAGAGAATTACAAGAATACTTGCAATATTCATGACCTGTGTGTGTCACCTTTTATACCTAAACCTACTTCCTACAAGTGACCTTTTCTATCAAGACCTTAATGAGATACAGTGTACCTATCTTCCATTAAACAAAGGCTTGATTTCGGTGTCTTACCTGTACAGCAAAGCACACAAACAACTAAACTTCAGTGAATAGTCTCACTAGCTCCATTTTGTAAAAATAATTCCATGAACCATAGTGAACTGTAGCAAAAAAGTCAGAAAGCCTCGGCATTGTTATTGTTTGGGAAGCTGTCTGAATAGAGGCTGTCTTCAGCATGGAAATGAAGAAGTCTGGCTCTGCACATCTTTAATTTTATTTTCTTCCACTCTGAATACAGTAAATCTTACATTAAAACAAAACAAAATAAAATCCTTTCACAAGATACTTTAAAAATATATCCAAAGCTGTTGGTGTTTGCACGGAGATAAAAAACAAAAAGCAGAAAGAATCTCAGTTTTAAGGATTCCACCACTTATGGGAAAAACTCCATTACTCCCCCATGCTATGAACCTGCCCAACTAAATATATATATATATATATATATATGTATGTATGTATGTATGTATGTATATCAAGCCCTCCATATAATCTTCAGCATCTCCACCATCTGTTGGCATATATGACCAAGAAGCTACTTGTCCAGTAAAATTAATTTCATAGAGTTGTGTCTTTTTCTTCTTCTTAGATCACAGCTCCATTTGTGAAGCTGTGCAATGCTTCACTTAAATCAAAACACACCATGATGGAATGACATTCTATAAAAGGGCTCATGCAAAGACAGAATTTTGTGATGCAATAATACAGTTTGGTTTATAATACAGCACAGCAAATTTTTCTGAACTTCTCCCAGATTATTTCAGAGCAAGTAAAAAAGTATGCCCAAATTTTCAATTAATTTGAACCTATACACGTAAGTCTTTCTCATACAGTCATCCTCCATCTTAATACGGTATATAGGAGCTTCTGTTTAGTATTACAAATCAAGATGATTTTCCATTCTGGTGTAGTATGTTACTGCCAAGAATGAGTCACCTTAATCACATGGAATTTTAAGTGGCTAGTCCTTGCTTTTTAAGCTGGATAAATTAAGTTTTCTGCAGTCCTGACCTGCTGTAGCCCCTATTTAACATAACTGTTTATCTTTCTAGGTTCAGATAATTGTAATAAACAAATACCTAGTTTCTGAGATGAGTTAACATTTGTGCAAATCTGCAGCTTTGAATCTGAGTACAGTGGAGCTATTCCATGGGCAGAGTGATGTAAGTTTAAAAATATTCCTTGACTAGAAACAGTGCTTTCTCTGATGTGTTTTTTTAACCTAGGCCTAAAATACAGCTAACCCTCTAAAATTCCTTGAGTTATGGCTTCAATTTTAGCTCAGATGCATCACCCTACAAAAACAAAACAAAACAAAGCAAATAAACAAAAACAACAACAACTAAGAGAGAGAGAGGAAAGATGCTCAAGAACTAATAAAATTATGTCCTGGCCCTATCTCCTTTTAAGTGCATTTTTCTGGAGATGGTCAGAAAATAGCTTTTTTACCTGCATCAAGCAACCAGTCTCGCAGTCACATAGCTTATATTGTTTACTGCACCTTTAGAAGCTACTTTATTCTCTACTTTATAACCCATAATTGAGAATTTAATTTTTCTTTCAGTAACAAACTTGTCTTACATCTAAGTGCTTTTCACTACCAAGCAAACTAGAATCTGCTTTTGCTTTCAATTTTTAAACAGCTGTGTAACAGCAATATAAAGGGCACAAAAGTGTTTGGACAAGTTTTCAGTTTACCTTTAAAATTTAGAGTTAGTTGTATGTCTCTTTATTTTCAAATAATTTACTTTCTTAGGCTCAGATCTTGTATTTATATGCATTTAACCTTAAGCATATAATTAATGGCACTGTTACCCTGCAGGAATTCAGGTAATCTGATAACATTGTTTTCACTAGCTCTTCACAGATCAGGTTTCCAGAAAACAAGTTCTCAAAGTTGGAAATGAAATTTTTAAGGATTTTATTCACATCTAAGACAGCAGGGCTCCATTCTTTCCTGAGTCTACTGAGTGGTCTTATGACCACTACTAGAAATGAAGCAGTATATACTGGGATATATGCAAAAGCAGTGTACACTTGACAAGTGATTGCAGTTTGGTCCCTTCATGTGACTTGCTTTATCTGTAAAGAATGAAAAAGGAATTAGATCTAAAAATAGGAAAGTCTTTCCATGAGCAATTTAGGATTTGGAAAAGCATCTCCAGCATGAGCATTAGACTATGCCAGAGAACAAGTTTGGCTAGGCGTCAGCATCAATGCTTACTAATTAACAGGGCTCACATGCTCACTGGGCCTCCATTTCAAGGGCAAGTCAATTATCCAATATTCACCTCTGGGACTGGGTGCAGCGGTCAGTGACATCTCTACCCTGCTGCCTGAGTCTTCCTGGAGTTGACCTAGGCAGGCTTTCCAGGGGTAACTGCAATTGCAGCAGTGTGGGGCTCTGTTCAGTCTGTCCCACAAATAACCCCTCTGCAGTGCTGCACACTGCTAAAGCTACATTACTGTTCATGCCTGAATGGCCCCATTTAACAACACCTTGCACGTGTCTGCTTGAGTGAAGGTCATGCCTTCCTCTGTGCATGCATGGAAGTAGAAAGCCAAGACTCACACAACCTCCAATTTCCCTATAATGCTAAAGAATGTTCTACTTTGTTATGATTGAATATCATTAATTGTTCTGTTTTAATGTTCCCTGATGTTCCCCATGTAGATCTGGCCAGGACCATAAACCAGCAATCCTGAGGAAAGATCCTATTTTATATTGCTCATTGGGTCAATATTCTTTTTGAAAATAAACTGTACTACAAGGTGTTCTGTGGGTAGCGGAACTAAGAAGCAGGCTTCTTAGGGTTGTGTCCTTTGTTCTCAACCTTCAGACAACACCCTCACAAAGGCAAGAAATAGAACATGCAGCTGCTAACATCCAGCTGCCAGCTGGTTAATGTGCTGCCAAACACATCTAACACCTGAGTTGTCTGTGTTATTTCTTTCAGTGACAGCTTTTGCTTATACAAAGTCAGTAGTTTTCATTAGATCTGTAGGAGGAAAATGTCTAAAAAAGTTTCAAGTGTAAAATCTGTAATACTAACCAGGAATAAAGAAGTATAATATCCATTCTCTGTGTTAGTTATGCCTATGTTCCAGCTGCTTGATTGCTTGAGTACCAATTACCTATTGTCTGCTTCTGGATTGTAAACACTTCATGGAATACAGGACTACCAACCAGCATTTACCACTTATTAGCCCACACAGACAGAGGCTTGCCTTGCTGTCCTTAGAATCTCTTCTTCCCATAAACAGAGAAACATAAAGATTTTTCATTATCTCCAGACATTCTGCTTCCTTTTCATTAAAGAGAAAAACACAGCACATTACATTTGATAGTTTGGGTTTTTTGAAATAATTGAGTAATAATACACTATCTCCCTTATAGCCATATGCCAAGGAAGTTCCCTATGAAGAACTACACTGGCAGCTTTCTGAGAATCAGACCATTACACATTTGAGAGGTATACAGATCTATTCTCCTGGCTACTTATGTTCCTGCCCATCTGTTGCAGTGGCAAGGTGCCTGCTTATGGACAGACGTGTCCATTTCAATAAAGCAAAAATAACAATCATTAAGAAAAAAAAAGCTTCCAGGTGACATAAAACTTCCAGCACTCGTACTTCCACAAGGAATCCCTCCTCAGCTGCAGCAACACCATATGCTCCTCTCAGATCACTCCTAGTGACACGTGTGCCAAACTCTGGTGGTAGGAAGAAAGGAGACCATGAGTTCACAACTGCCAGGATGACAGACTGAATACAGCACGGGGAACCTGAGAAGTACACTAAGGCAACATGTGGTGTTCAAACATGTCACAAAGAAGCACAACTGGTATCTGTGGCTGCTAAAAGCATTGATATCTGACGTGTGTCAGTTGTAACTAAGACACTCCAATTTGTCTTCTCTTCCTCCATATTGAAACAAAAACCAATTTTTTTTTTCTTTACTGACGTACTGAGGTCTGTTAGGCAGGTCTTTTGGGCATTACGCATTTATGATTCTTCTGGAACCTTCATATCAGTATGTTCACATTAAAATGAAGTAATTTCTGACAAGCGTGAATTTAGCATGGGATTTGAAAGGCAAGCTGAGTTAATTCCTGTTTGCATATGATTGTGAGAACATTCAGCAGGAACAGGGAAACCCATTGTTTTCAAAGGACATACAAAAGTTGGCAACTTCATGAAGAATATAAAAAAGAAGACTCAGTGTATTTCTTTTAGATGAGTGAACTCTGAGGTTAACAGGAGGAAAATTTGTTTATCCTATCCCCCTGAATCTAGTGAGCAGATCTGTTGAGAAACAAAAGCCTTTCCTGTAGTCACTTCCTGCTACAGCAGAGGTTTTAAGTTCTAAGTAAAGAAATTGTGGACAAAATAGTATCTGGTTGCCAGTCTACAGGCAAACTTCCAGAGTAGCTGCATGTGTTCTGGATTTTAACTAGTTGAAATGGTTAACACTAGGGAATTACATGTTGAATTTGGAAATCTGCATTTATTCCAGACATTTAAATGACAAATTTGAACCTGACCAGGTAGCAGAAGAGTCTTTCATTTAGAACTCTGAGTGAAACACCACGTATGCATTGGTAAGCAAAGCCAACACTACACAGCGATAAACAGACAATGAGCACAGTGAAATAGTGACATCTATGTTTGAAAACTGTTTTCAAAGGGATATCAGGGTGCTCTGAAAGGCTTCTAACCTCATGCTCATAGCGAGTCATATGTACAGGTGCATTGCAGTGCAGAACCAGGACTTGGCTGATCCAGGATCAGACCCTCAGAGGAATACTAGCTACACAATCCAGAGTGTACTACAGTGATGCCACGTCGCCTTGACTTTGAAGTCTATGTCTTTCTGTCCTGCAAAGTGCGAGATAAATATTTCTGAATGACCATCAGGAAAAATACCCAGTATTTTGAACAAGTGCTACCTATAAGGGTCAATAGAAAGCCTACCACAAAAATCTCTTCCCTTTCCAGAGACTGGCATTGCACTTTCCCCAGCAAGAAGGCATGACAAGAATAGGTATGTGAGGTATCCAATGCCTCAGTTGGCTCAGCCTGGTTTGCAGTCAATGTGCACACCTGCAGCTGACTGTGAACACAAACTTCTCCTGTGGTATGGACACCTGTGACCAGCAGCTGTTCTGGACTAAAGTAAAGCCAATAGCACTCCAGGAGAAGTGAAAACTTGTATCCCATTTTCACTGGGAATAAAGCTATAGAGGTTTTCTTATGCATGGGACAAGAACTGAAAACCTATTTGTGTTGCAGTACAAACGAATACCACAGTGTATAATTTATCATTTATAATTCATCACTCATAATTGCTCATAGTGAATGGGACAAATATTGTAGATTAATACTGACATTTTTCATATTGCAGCCTGAAAGGATCTTCTACTCTGCAATTTCCTAATTAAAGAGGATGTGTGCAATCACAGAATGAAAGAAAAGCTCTGATTATCTTAGCCTATGTCAAGCCAACACATTTTCCACTGAAACTACAATGTTGAGGGTTAATGAGATGCATTAGTGTAAAATAATGTTAATTCTGCATATCACCACCAGCAGATAGCATTATTTCTCAACTATGAGCACAGTCTCACAACTGAATATTTCATTCACTGAATCACACTGTGCTGTCATTTCAAAAGAAAAATCGCTTGGAATTTTACATACGACTCAGAAAGAATATATTAAAATACACTGAACCAAACAAAAGATCAATGGTCATAAAATAATACTGTAGAGGTATATGGCAGAAGAAGGGGAGGGAGAAAGAAGAAGAAAAGTATATGGATTGAACTGATTTCCAGTAGTGGAATCTTGTCTGTTTACAGCAAGCCAAGGCAATTTTTTCAGCCTGCAGTTTCCTTCCAGATGCCCTCTTTCCTGACTGAGGACTCTATTGGAAGCAAGTCATAAGTTGCACAAATCATCACATCATCTCTGCCTTATACCTAGCTGCCTCATTTCAAAGGGTCCCTCAAGATTTGTCACTCATTATTCCATGTCTCTAGGAAGCATCAGGTGTACCACATAAGCAGAAGAGAACCATACTATATGCATAACTGCTTTTCTGGTTAGGGAATAAGTAGGGCCCACTGCCACCACCAAGAAAAACAACACTGCCCACTGACTAGAAAAGCTGGCCATCAGGCAAACATAGGTATGTGTTGAAATATTCTGGATTTAAAAGGGCATCGCTTCTTTCTTATTAATCCAAATTAGGTTATTCCTAAACACACCGGGACTAGGAACTTCTAGCAGGGACAGAGAAAAGAAACGTCAGAACACTATAGAAAAGTCCATATGAAAGATGTCAGTCGTTAATTTTTTTGAAGGTGGCCATTTTTAAACCTTTCTCTCACCAGAAACTTGGTGTGTTTGTCAGCACATCTCTCTCCTTCCAGTTCCCCTGCTTCCTAGTGACCCAGAGACTTTCAAGACATGTCGTTTCTATACAGACAGAAGCTCTTACAGTAATGATATGCCAGCAGCCTTTTCAGAGTGCGAAATGCTGGCAACACAGTGAGTGCACAGGGAATTGTTACAACTTCTTAGACTTATACAGAACCAAAAGCAGAGCAGTGATGCATCAATCTGCAACACAACCATGGGCTTGATTCTTACAAAGCCAATTGCAGTTACAGAAGGTATTTACCAAGAAAATGTATTGGTAATTTGAGTACCCAGATGACATCTCCTGATTATCTGGACAAGAATAAACAAGCCCTGCTCTGTACAACAAATGTGGTTGGATCTCTTCCACCCCTTTCCACGAGAAATTAAAGAACAGGGAGCAAGTCAAGAGCCCTGGACCTATCCAAGGGACTCTGCAAAGAGAACACACCCTGAAGAAAAGCAAGGATACTGTAATCTTTCTCACTATTGTTCTGCACATTTCCACAGGACTAGAAGAGCCTTGTTGCAAGAGAACTGAAAAAATTAGTCAAACAAAACCAAGTATCCATATTCAAATGTGCCCAGTGTCAAATTAACTGAACATGCTACCCCTGGCTAATATGTAAAGTGCCATAATTAGACTGAACTTCTGTGGAAAGAAGAAAATTACTTTTAAAAACCACCCTTAAAAAGTACCACCACTACTACTACTACATGGTGGTAATTTCGAGCAACAAATAGTTACCATTTTCAGTCAATGCCCACCTTGACTGAGCTTCTCAACAACAAATAAACAGTTCAAAGCCTTAACAATGATGGTAAGAATGAGGGGGTGTATGTTTAACTAATTAACTAATGTTTTGAAAACAAAAGCTATTTCTAGAATATTCTAATGTATCAGGAATTAGAGTTAACTTCTCCAAAACAAGTGTAGTGTATATACCATACACAGTTCAAGATAGGGCCAATACACACACAACATCTTGCTCTGAAAAGAATCAGTCCACCTACACCAGGAATTAGCAATCCTTGGGCTTCACAAAGGACAAACTCTCAGAATCAGAATCTGGAGCAGGTTTGTCTCCCATCCCCACAGAGCAGCTGAGCAGCTCATATCAGACAGCAGAGCAGAACTGTGGACACTATGCCACAGTGTCATTTTCCTGCAACAGTTTTCTTCTTAAATCAAGACTAGATATATGCTGCTAAGCAGATTTCTGCACCAAACCATTCCCATACTGCCTTTCCATGGCTTTTTCAATAACCGTGAGGAGTATTTATACGATAATGGAAACATATTATCCTAAAAGTGTATTTAAGGGAGCAGTCTGTTATTTGTCATTGATGCCCAGATTCACACACTAGTAAATGAGTCCTCTTTTGGTGATGCTCAGAGTGCCTGAAAATCTGGTTTAGTAACTGATTTGTCTGAGCCTGAGTACTTACTTCTTCCAACTATTCAGTTCTAGAAGTAGCACAAAATAGAGTCAATCAGTGGATTCATATCACAGGGGAAAAAACACTTTTTCTGCCCAGGATAACCTAGCCTATTGTCTTGTTAGTAGTGTTAAAAATCACAGAACAGGTAGGAAAACCCCTTCACTCTAGGAAACCGGCTCCAAATGCAATGCCAGAAGAGACCTGTGATACAACATGGCTACAAAAATTTCTGAACAGAACAAATTCTTACACATTTAACAGAATTCTTAGTGTGCCAGTATTTTAGTGGGTTTTGAAACTAAATATACTTAGCTAGTCAGGCTACCAACAGAAGCTGAGAGGACTTTCTAAATGGCCTGTACAAATCAGCTGAACAGGCAAGTATAGTGGCAAACAAATTCAGTAACAAGAAATGAAAAGTAAAGAAGAAAAATGTTTACACTAGGAGTTGTAAAATGTTTCCCATTAATATTATAACTTTTGAAGGAAACTGACACGTCCTTGTAGTCCAGTGAAGAGCTTTATTCAGTGAACAAGTGCTATTAGAAAAGGAAGGGAAGGGGCCATTGAGACAAGGGCTTAATAAGATCAGGCTGTTCTTTGTCTCTTGGGAATATCTGAAAAGCTGCTAATTAACGTTAACACTCTGAAAGACACCGCCAGCTTCATGCTTCTGGAAGTTTGCCAGCCTCTAACAGTCTCAGCATCTACAGGTGACTTCACATGGACTTACTGACAGCTTCATACCCTTTCCCTAATTCAGCTGTTACTGACAAAAGACAAGGTACGCTGCAGACAGATCGCTGCTACACACTCGAGTAATACCTACAGCCCCAGCAACTCTCAGAAACTTGGCATTGCTGCCCTGGCGCTATTCCTAGCCATTCTTGGCATTACACTGACCTCTGGTGGGTTGCAGGAAAATAAGACGCCATGAAATGAAGCGGATAAAAAGCCGAGGAAATCACACTCTGCAACTTCGGTGGGAGTTCAGCGAGGGCACGCGGAAAGCCTGACATTGAAAGCGCCTCAAGATAGCAGGGCAGGAGCAATGTCGCGCTAATGCCTCACTGCTCCAAGTTCACTTTAGAGATATTTCAGCTTTTACACACGATGCTCCCTCGAGACACTCTATCGTCTCATGTTAGGATTTCCTGTAACACCACTACAACGTTGTATACACAGCAGCCCCTTAATCTCTATGAAGAAAAGGAAGCGAAGAATAGGTGGATCTGCAAGCTTTCTATGCAACATACATCTCAAACGGAAGTGGCGTATGTTTAACTTTTCTTGACCCTTCTCAGACTGTATTTAACTGGTTTTGTTTATTATCTTCTATTGCATATTTTAGTGTGCCTGAAGGCAAATCACTTGTTTTTAGGAGTCTGACCGTTTCAGTGACCAGTTTTGTGGCATGCTGCCACAAATACCAGCACTGAGAAAACTCATGGAGCAGTTAATTGATGTTGGGAACAGAAATGAGGCCACAAGCCAGGAAGGGCAGGAACTGGTTTTCTTGCTGAAGAAAGCACAACAGGGAATTTTAGCCTTACAAGTTAGTGTTGGAATTCACTCAGGAAAACTAAGGACACACCCAGACAGAATGGTACAAAACAAGATGTTTATTGCAGATTCAGATTTTGACTGCTTATTAGCGTTCACAGGAAATCAATGACTACTGAAAAGAGTGAGGAGCCAGAACTGTGCTTACTGCACTTGCAGAGTGAGAATGAATATTGAACTTCATTCTCCCTTGCACACAGTGATAAATTTATTAAAAAACTAAGTTAATTTGACATTATATTTCCTGGGGAGTGGTGGTGTGGGGAGCCCTCTTTTGAGTGTATCAGTTGCCAGCTGTTGAAATATAATTTGAAAATAGGAAGTAAGGGTGAATGATCATTGCTGATATGCAGTGCTTTTTAGAACTAAATTAAATGCCATTTAAAGCTTTAATAGGTTCTTTCAGTACTAACCTGTCAGAAATATTCTCAGGTCTGACAAAATACACCAATGATAAGAAAATCATTGTACATGATTTTGTACATGCTCAAGAAGTGCCCAAGAATATTTTAATAAAAAGGGAAAATCTCAGCATAGGTAGCTGACTCACTAGTAATAGCAGACTGACTTCAGTGTTGGGTTGTACGCAGCTCAGTGGAGTTTGAAAACACAAATCCTGTCCACATGTATTTAGAGACACAGGTACCTTGCTGCTGGAAGCCTGCAGTGCCACTTAAGCTGGTTTAATAGATTGAAACGAAAATAGTGGAGAAGAATGTATGCACCAGTGAGTGTAGACATTATCACTGCTCCCTCCCATGCTTTCTCCTTTTGGCAGGATGACAAGTAGTACACACAGCACTTTCAGCCAGCCCGATGATGATTTTTCAGAAAACCTTCAAGAACTTAATATTCTCTAGCCTTTTGACAAATTTAGGTTAAAAAAATCTCTCCAGCTGACACAAAGTAAAGTAATTCCAGTGATTAAATCATGGATCACGTTTAGGAAGCAGAACAGAAGGTAATATCTCACCATTAACTTCAAAGACAGAAAGGCTGAGTGTCTTATGTCTTTCACTAGGTTGGTGCAGCTTTTCCTTCTTAATCACTGTAGGCTCAAAGTTCTCCTCTTGTGCCCTTTGGCTAAGCTGACAAACTGGAATACATCAACCACTGCATTCTGCTAGACGGTGGTTTAGTTCAGATTCCCCATAAAAGGCCACAAAATTACAACAGGGTTGTAGTATCAGAGCAGCTAATTCACTGCTGCTAACCATGCAAAATCTACAATAAATAATCTGAACATCAAGGCCAACTGCTGGGACAGGAGTGTCCCAACCTGGCAAAGCAGGATTCACACTTTAACCTTCTGTTAAAGCTCCCACATATTTAAATGTGGTATCTCAAGATTCCACCTCAAGAGATTATTCTTTTCCACTAGATAATTAAGAATTATTGTTAGTTATCCCTTCAATTTAGCATGTACTGATTTTGTGGGCACATTTATAAAAAATAAAATTATTGCAGTTTCAGAAATTAGGAATTCAGATTCACTGTGATCATCTAGAAGACAGGTGATATGAAGTCCTTTCATTTCAAATTATGTTGCCCCTTTTAAAAAATTTCTAACCCTTACTGGACTAAATGAATAAGTTTGAAAAAGAAAATAAATCCAGCTGTGCAGTATCATCTCCTGTCCTTTATAAATTGTTCCACTGATTATTTTTACTGTCTTGAAAGTTGTTCAGTAAGAACAGAAACACAGGATGTGTGACCAATGTCCCTAACCTATGTTTATGATCTGAAAAACTTTGATCACTGTTTTTTCATTGTATTTGATTGCTTCAGCAAGTTTACAGATGACACCAAACTGAAAGGCTTGAGGGAAGGGATTCTATTCAGAGAGACCTCAACAGGCTTGAGGGGTGGGTTCATAAGAGTTGGTGCTGTTCAGTCTGGAGCAGATAAGTCTCCAGAGAGACCTTCTAGCAACCTTTCAACACTTAAAGGGGGCTTATAAGAAAGATATAGACAGGCTTTTTACCAGGGCCTGTAGTAATCGAACAATGAAAAACGAACAGCAGTTTGAAAGTAAAAGAGGAGGGATTTAGATTGGACGTAAGGAAGGAATTCTTCACTCTGAGGATGGTGAGACCCTGAGTCAGGGGTTGCCCAGAGAAGCTGCGGATGACCCCATTACTGGACATCTTCAAAGGCAGGTGAATGATGCCCTTGCCCATGGCAGGGGCTTTGCACTAGCAGGTCCCTTCCAATCCAGATCATTCTGTGATTCTGTGACTCAATAAAAACTTCTAGGGACACCTGAAGTTATCACATTTTTCATACAGTCAATTAGTATTCTATAGACAGAATGTTTACTCATTTAGCTATTCAAGCTCTCCTGTATCCCCTGGCACAAGTAATAAATGTCACAGATATTTAAAGTTTTTTCTTCACTATACTGTTCACTTAGATAATCAAAATCTGGACTAGTTACATTTGACTTAAACTTCTGTCCAGGCAGCTGCCCCTGAGCTGCAAATCGACACTTGACTGCATCAGCAACGCAGAGTAACAGATCTCCACTGATTTAATAGCTTGACTGTCAGCAACAACCTCATCAGTCTCCCTCCAAGACCACTACTCATGAATTATAGATATCATTTTACTCCAAGTGTTGACCTTTATGTATGCATAAGTTTGGCTTGAGGCAATGCCTAAGACAATCTTCTGCATGTGGAAAGCAGAATTTCCAATGACAAGCCAAAGTTACTGCAGGTGAATCTGCTTAAAATTAATGTTGACATTATTTTAGTCTTTGCTATAAACAGACAACTAATCTATTTTGTTTTACAGCTGGCTAAGCATAATGAAACCAGTTTCTGTAAAGCAAATGAATGCTGCACCCCTGAAGATATGTAGACTTCCCCAGAAGCTCTAAGTGGTGACATCTGCTTGCCCCTTAACTCTTATTTATCTTTAGTCCTTCTAACTGCCTAGGCTGCAATGAATCATGCCTCTTCACTTGGGCATTAGGCAGCCTTTTCATGACCTCCCGTAATTTAGCCAAGACACAACACACCAGGCTGTCCTTGTAGAAGCAACTTGGCAACTCTGCCTTTTGGACACTAAGTGCTCTCTCTGATATTCCCAGATAAGGAGGAGCCAGAAGAAGAAAGAAGGCCAGAGAGCTCCAAGAAGCAGAAGGCAGGTAGGAGAGCTGTACAGGTTTCTCTACAGCTGGCACCAGCCTCATCCTGCTCTTCCCTAGACACGGTGCCAGTTTATCCTCCTGGTGTATCTGCATGCTCTAGTTCCGCCTTCTCAAAGTATTTCAAATGCCACAACTTGCAAGGTCAGGAAAAGTGGAAACGGTGCACTCCGAGCTGAGCTTCTGCCAGCGTTCAAGCCTTAAATGTCGAGGACTATGGCAACTCCGCAGTGTGAGCTGAGGCTGGTTCCTCTCCATGGGCTCCTGCTGGGAGCAAAGAGCAGGACACTGCTGCGATGGATGTAGCCCATTTTGGCTCTCTAAACAGACACAGAGCTAGGTTTATAAGGGAAACATTGCTTATTCCGCGAGGTTTCCACAAATCAAGCACACCAAAGGGTAAAAGGTTACAGCTTTTATATTGCAAAAGTTACATGAAGCCCCCTAACGCATATTCTCCGCCCACCTAATGCATATTTGTTCTGTGATGTAATCTTCCGAAGTTCTTGAAACACAGCCCTTTTCTTTATTAAGCAACTTCTACTACATAAGTGGTCTCACGGCACTGGTTATGTTTACAAAAGAGGACGGGAATTCACAGTGGGGACAGACAACTCAATCGGAAGGCACCGCGATCACGAGCGACCGGTAGACAAGATGACTGTGTTTATGTGCAGTCACCTCACCACGATGTGCCCCCGTAAGGGCCCAGGGAATCCCGGGAACTTCCCCGCCGCAGCCCATCGCCGTGAGGGCTCGGGTCACACCGGGAGCTTCCAAAATATCCCGGGAAACACCGGCAGCTACCACTCCACATCCCTCACACACTGCGGGCACCGCATTGCGCATGCGTACAAGGCGGGGTGTAGACATCCCGTCTCCCTCCCTGGGGCGCCTCCATCGCCGTGTTCCTGCAGGGGGCTGCCGCCCGTGCTGCTCCGCACCCCAGCGCCTTTCCGGGGCAGGTTCCCCTGCTCAGGTCTCCTTCTGTTTGGACAGCTGAGGCCGTAGCCTCGCCTCTGCGGCAGACTCAGTACGTGGCCTCAGCGCTGCGGGAGGAGGAGGCGGCGCACAGCGTGTCCCACTCCGTTTGGGAGAGATGGTTCAGCCCACGGGAGGCACGCCGGGAGCAGCGGGGCCGTCGGGGCTGGAGCTCGGCCTGTGAGAGAGTTGTGGGGTGAGGTTGTCGTTGTTGGGGTTGTGTGTTCTCGGAAATCCAGAATTTTCCTCCCGTACGTCTTGTTAGACTCCGTGTACTATTCGTGGATCTCTGTCTCTCTTCCAAATGAGTCTTCCCCTTTTTTTTTTTTTTTTTTTTTTTTTTTTAAAGATGAAAGCAATGGAAGTCGGTCGGTGGCCGGAGCATGCACCAACATGACCAAAAGATGTCACCAAAAGAGCATGGTGTGTTTGAGTTTTCTTATTAAATGTTTGCTCTGTGTAAAACGTTACTTGATTGTGAATTCTGAAGTGTTTTTTCAGCTGAAGAATTGCTCATTTTCATAAGCCATGAATTTAATTTTGCAGAGATATTTAAATTTTGGCCTTTGTGTTGCCCATTCGTTCCTGTCCAGAATGGATGTGGTGTCTAAAAAGGCAAACAGGAATTCTTGCTCAAACTGTTCTAGGAAGCTGGTTGTATACCTTCCTCCTCTCTGTTTTTGCAAGGACAAAAAAACCCCAAACAAGCTGTAGAAATTGTATGATTGAGTAGCAGTGTAGTAGACTTTATAATTCAATCTTTTAAAATGAAGAACCTGAGAGTTATTAAAAGAGGACAAGCTAAAATTATAATGGCCACTTTTAGTGTTGTTTAGCTGTTCTGTCTATCATGATTTTTACATCTACAAGTAATTAGTACATAAATTTTAAGGTTTCATGTGGTGGACTCTGGTTTTTCTATTGGAAGAAGATTTAGAGCTTAAGACTCAGGTATAAAAAAAGATTAAAATCTTAAAGGGGAAAAAATATGTTTTGTGCTTGTAGATTTATGGATTTGTTATTCAGTATTGAATAATACGTTGTCTGCTTTTTTGCTGGGCTTTCCTTGATGCACTTCTGAAAATGTAAAGTATACTTTGATATTGTCAGGTTCTTTCCCAGAATGCATAATGCTAGGAATGCTTCTTAAAGGTTTATAGTGTGTTTTGCTGGAAGTTCAGGATCTCCCAGAGATAGCCCTGTGTGATGAAAGCCTCTGAGCATGAGAAAGGGAAAAAAACACCAAGTGCTGACTGCACAGCTGTGAGTAAAAATAATTCCTTGTGCAGGTCTGTCCTATAGCCTACTCTTACAATGAAGCAGGTTTTCTTTTGAAAAGGAAGTTTGGCACAATGACTTCAGAGCAGCAATTAGAGCTGAAACAGTGGGAGTGAGATCAGCCTGATGGCCATATTCTTATCAATAAGAGCAAAGTGGAAACTATAAAGTAAAAAAGTTCCGTGTGGGCTGCTTGTTGAACCAGTATGTCCAAGACAAGGACATGCATCTTCACATTTGCTTTCAGGGATGTGATGTTGTTCAGCAGTTCAGAATACAAGGATTGAAAATGTTAAAAGACTAGCAAAAACATGAAAGCTTCGAATCTTGTATGCCAGATACTGCTTTGCTGTAAAGTCTTGGAAAAGCCAACACTGTTGAAAAGTTGAGTGGTTCAGGTCAGCTCCAAATTCATTAGTATAAACAAGGCTTTAATAATAACTGCATGCATTATGAAATCTTTCTTTGTTGGTGAAACTGTGATTTGTGTAGCTACGTACCCAAGGGTGTGATAAGTTATCTCAAGTTTTTGAAACTATAAAACTTCTAGGTCAATACTGGAAGCCTGGTGTAAGAATGATCTAGTATTGCTCACTGTGGGTTTTGTTTCTGGTTTGTTTGTTTCTTTCTCAGAAAAAAACCCAGATCTTCAGTGAAGTGATGCAACTCCTTCAAGTTGGCTACAATGCTCTTGAAAATAGTAACATCAGAAAGTTTCATCAATGAAATGTGAAACTACTGAGCAACACAGATGCACTGAATGCTTTACCACTGCTGCTGGTAGGAAATGTGCCTGTGAAGTCCATCCAGGCCTTTAGTACCACAGACACTGGGGACTTTTGCAGGGCTGAAGTGTCAGGTGGGCACTCTTTGTGTGAACCTGTTGGACACTGGGAAAAGAAATGTATATGTAATCCCTTATTAGAAATGTATCGAGTAACTGGGTTGCCAGTGCAATGTTAGTAAATCTTGTGTATTATTGGCTTACTGTTTTCAGACTGTTTTATAATGAACAGTCATATTGTATGCATGAGTTAGTACTACAAAGTGTTATTACTCCCACCAGTTTGTAGTTACCATCTGAATTCTTGCTTAGGTGGGCAAAGAGCCTCTCTTGCAGGCAGAGTCTTTAAAAACTAGATTTGCACAGTTTACATTTTCGCTTTTTTTCCCAAGGGATAAGGAAAAGCTGACCTTTGCAGTCTTGTGTCAGTCTTGGGGATTTAGGGGATGTTACTGAAAAGAGCTGTGTGCTACATGTGTCCAGTCTCACATTCTGTTTATTTTTTTCCCTAGGAAGAATTATTAGAACCAGCCTGAAGAGGTATGGCTTTGTCGTGGTTTAGCTTGGCCCAGGTTTTTCTAGTGGGGGGTGGGGGGGGCCACAAAGATGGCTCCTCGGTGAAGCTTCTCGAAGCCTTCACCATGTCCAGCTCTGAGGTGATGGACATGCTGCTGGCCAAGGCTGGGCCAGTTAGAGATATTGGTTACGCCTCTGTGAAAAACATATTTAAGAAGAAATCAAAACAATGGGTGCACGCACTTTTCCTTAGCCAGAGGAGGAGGAGTAGGTGAGAGTATGTGAGGGAAAACAACATGGAGAGACCAAGGTCAGTGGAGAGGGAGGGGGAGGGGAAGCTCCAAGCGCCCACGGGAAATGCTGAGATCTACTTGCCCCTGCCAAAGCGAGAGGATGCCCTGGAGCAGGCCGTGGTCCAGAGGGAGTCCTAGAGGAGAAACAGGCCTTGACTTGCACCCTGAGACTGNGCAGCAGTTTTGGGGAGACTGCTTGCCTGTGTGGGGACCAGCGTCACTGCAGCAGTGTCGGGCAGGCTGCTGACAGTGAGACCCATGGCTACGCAGAGGAAAAGAGCCTCTCCCCGGGCAGGGGAAGAAGATCTGGGTGATGAACTGACCTAACCCCTCCCCATGCCTTGTTCCCTTGTGCAGCTGCTGGGAAGGAGGGAGGGGGGTGAGCGGAGAAACGGTGGCCTTGAAGGGTTTATTTTACTTCTCATTTACTCCTCTGACTCCGTTAGCAATAAATTCGATCGCTTTGCAACCTGCGTTAGTCCTGTTTTGCCTATTTTAAGTGCGTCTTCTCCTGGGTTTCCTTATCAACTCATGAGCCCTGGGTGTGGGTGTATTAATTTGGGGGGTACCTGGCATTTGACCAGGTGCAAACCATGACAGGCTTCTATGCAACACTCCTCCCTAAGAAACAAAAAAAATGGATTAAAGATGGACCATTAAGCCTCCATGTAGTAAGACAAAGTGCATATGACTGCATTGTGGAGTGTCTGGTAATGTTTGTGTAGACAAAAAATAAAGATTTATTAAGTTTCTGTTCTCAGAATTTCTGTGTTTCCCAAGCTTTAGTTGGAGTTGCTTCTGTTTGACTTCCTCTGCGTTATTGTTGGAATACCAGTGCACCTCTTTGGATGAAACAAAGCCTAGGAGTGATGTGATGATGTAGAACATGGCCTCCTGTAGTATTTGAAGATAGGGTTGGCTGAGATTTGTATGGTGATGAGCAAAAGTCGAAATTTAAAAAGTAGAAATTCAGCAAACTTGGGTTTCAAAATAGCAGGAAAGGTGTTTCTCCAACATGGAGAACAGCAAGCTTGTTTTATTATCATCTTGAGCAGCTACATCATATGGTGCTTCAGCTTAACTTGGAATGAAATACTCTTGAGATAATTAGTATTGCTGCTTATTTTTTCAGGAGGACTTGAGATACATAATTTCAGCATTTGGTCTTCTGATAAAACTGATTTATCTTGCAATGTCCAGTTTTTTTCAGTACTGAATATAAGTGTGCTACTTATACTAATTCTAAGTGTAAGGGTGGTTTTGGTTTGTCAAGAGGGAAGGAGGTTTAGAAAAGAGTAATTAATTTTTGGTGATCCAACATGCAATTATTGGATGCACTTGAAAGTTTAGGGTTTTTGTTAGGGATTATATTCCCTGAAGATACCATCTGTTCAGGAGTTTTGCTCATGGGCGTTTGTTCTTGAAGTGTAAGACTGACAGGAGTAGCTTTTTTAAACTTTAAAAAAAAATTCTCAAGAGCAACAGCTCTTGAGAGCCAGGTTTTGATGATGGATATCTAAAATGTTAATTACTTTTCAACTGAAAAAAAATGTAGAACCCTAAGCTTTAATATGTAATACAGGTTTTAGGGTGAGGGGTGGGATGAAGGAAAAGTGAGATAGAGAGAGGAATAGGTGGGTGCAAGGGTCACAGATTTAATAATAGTGCTGGTAAATCTTTTGGGTTGGGTTTTTGTTTTGCTTCTGCTTTATTAAACGTCTTTATCTTGACCCACAAGGATTTTTTTCTATCTAATTTTCTCCCCCTCCCCCATCCTGTTAAGGAGGGGAGTGATGGAGCAGCTTGGTGGGCACCTGGTGTCCAGCCAAGGTCAACTCACCACAGCTCATTCTGGAGAACAAATACAGGAAAAAAATCAGACACATTAAGGAGAGAGTGTCTGCCACACTGGCTCTGTATCTGTATGTTTGGTTTGACAGCTTGCGTGGTCTGCTGTTGCTCTCTGGTGATTTTTAGGTGAGAAAGGAAACTGGTATAGATGTGCACTGGAAATACAAAGCTTACACTGACAACTTCCTGCTACAAGATAAAATACTTAATCTGGAGAAGCTGTATCCTCAAGTGGATTTTAATTGGTACTACACCTGTTTCTACCAGATGGTGGTGTCAAATGAATCTGTGTTTCTGAAGGCTTTGCTCCTTTGTGTGATGTAAGTAAGACACACAGACAACCATGGAATGCCCTAAAAATTCAAGTTTTACTTGACTTTTAAATATCCTGGACACAAGTATTGACACAGCCATCTATCAAACTCAATTTAGAATAAAGCACACAGTTGCTTCATGAATACTTAATGTACACAGAACAAATGTATCACATTGGTATGTTCATATATGTTGTTTTCAAACACCTTTCAAGGGAGTTTTGAATTAAACAGATCTTCCCAAAAGAAGACATGCTGTCTATTCAGTTCAGTGTTTACCTGTACAGAGGGAATGGATTTGGCAACTTAAATGGTAATGACTTTTCAACCAACATCATCAATATCATGAGCTTGATTAGAATACAAGTTGCAAAGTTAGTGATACTGGTAAGAGGTGTAGTGTCAAAAATGGCAGGGCAAGGCTGGTTCCTAATGAAAGAAACCAACCAAGCAATAGAACCAGTACAGGATATACAAAAATGCTTTTGTGCTGTGGTTAGCAAGCCCTCTTTATTATATAAAATACATGTTCTGCAAAAGGTTGTATAACTCTGTAGTTGTTGCTAATCAGTGAGAGAGTTCTATAATTTACCAATGCTTAGCACTTATGGGAGTCTTAGAAGAGGTAAATGCAGAGGCACAAAGTTAAAATTGTTGGCCTGAGATCAGTTCAGGAGAATTAGGATGAGAATGCCTCAAATATCAGTCCTTCGTCCAAGTGAGCACAGGTCTGTATGGCATTCAACCCCAGGGTAAACTTTTTCTGACAGTTATGCATCTCATGTCTTTTGCCTGACTCATCAGGATATACAGGTATTTTAAACTGACATCCAGACTCCTGATCTGAAATTGCAACTGCCTCTAGGCAGTGAATGCCCCAGGAGAGCTGGGGAAGGGTAGCAACTGTGGAGAGGACAAGGTGTAGCTCAGAGCTGAAAGGGACTGGTCACTTAGACATGAAGGGCTGGTTTAGGTCTACAAAGCATAGCTATGACACAGTGAGTTCTCTCAGTGATTGATCAGTTGTGTATGTCTCTAACAAAAATATAAAGATATAAGAAAAGGTGGTTTTCCTCAAATGATTGAGGAAAAGAAGCTTGAAGGGAAAGGAGGATCACGTATATGGAAGAAATTTCCTTTTCTGTACTATTAGCTTAACAGGGATGTCTTTATTGCAAGTTTTGCCTTGTTTTGGCACAGAACGCATGTAATAGAGGCATTATATCTTTAGTCTGTCTTTTGTGGACACAAAACTGTATTGTAGTGGCCCAGGCTAACATCAGACTTGCTAAAACCTTCCTATGTAGTCTTATCAGATAGAAGACCACTAACTCAAATCCATGGCTCTCTCTGTAAATTTCTCATTTAAATTCAAAAAGGTTGACTTGATTGTGAAACAACTCTCCAGTGTTGGAGAGAATTGAAACCTTTCACTGTTAGACTAGACAGAAGTCTATTTTTCAGTGTAGTGCTGTAAAATACCACATACTTGGCTGATGGTATCCAGCAAAAACACATAAAGCCCACAGGAAGATGACAGCATATGGAAAACATGATGTTGGATAAAAACCTTCTTGATCAATACTTAAAGATTGGCAAGATAGGAACACTATATACAGATAATTCTCAAATAGTAACAACATAAATCCTTCTGCAGTAGTAGAGATGTGCTACTTCCCTGTGCCTGGGTAAGGATAGCAGACTAATGGTAATGATTTAGAAAGCAGCAAATTACAATCAAGTGTGTAGTTTTCCAAATTGGAGCACCTTCTCAAAGAAACAAGGAGTGGCTTTCACTACAGCCACTCTAGCAGTAACTAATTCTTACGCAGTTTGTCATATTTCAGTAGTCTTCCAAAAGATTGTGGTGCTCTCAATTAAGCCATTTTGACATAGTGATGTTTTCTCTAGAGGTTGGTCAGTGTTTCTAGTTATGGTTTGTGTTTTGTTTTTTGGTTTTCTTTTTTGGTTTTTAGGTTTTTTGTTTGTTTTGTTTTGTTTGGGCTGTTTATAAAAAACCTGGTTTTTTAACTGTTGTTTGTGACAAAACTACACGAGGTCATTAACAGATCCTAAAGCATCACCTTAAGCTGGAGCAATGACAATGAAACCATTTAACAGACTTATAAAACTGAGCAAATACTTTAAGACAAGCCCAACAATGTCCTAGAATTAAATCCATAGTAAATTCAAAAAATTCTGAAGAACCTCCATGAAAATGGAATTTTTACTGCATCTGGGTTCTGACTCTCTTCTTCCCCTAGATTTGTTCACTGAGACTGTAGAAGCAGAGCTGTGCCAAGTAAATGACCAAAACAAGTATTTATTAAGTGAATCTTCCTTCCTTGGCAGGATGCAACACTTCCTGACCTGCAGACCAATCTGTACTGTGATAGGAATATACAAACTGCATGGCTGCCACCCTGGCTAGTAACACACCCCTGAACACCTCAGATCATGAAACAACGAAGAATCAAAAAATGAAGCGGAAAATCAAACACATCGTACATTTCACTTACCAGTTCAGCCAGTTAAAATGTGTATTAGTAATCCCATGCCTCTTGCAAAGTGTAACTGAGAAACCTTAGGCTAACGCCAGTTCTCAAGCAGTGCTGCTTTTCTGACAGGGCTGCAGGTCCCTGGTGTTGCTGGGACTGAAAAGACACTGGATCACTGCAAATCTCTGTGGGTTGTGGGGGTTGAGTGTAGGGAGGACAGATGTGGAAAGGCACATGAGCTGCTACAGCTGTTTACAATGCTATTTGACAAATTCAATATTGAGTTTGACAATTACACTTAGCAAAATCTATTTTCACAACACAAAGGACTTTGCTGAGCTCCCTAGTTAAGTCAGCAACACCTGAAGTTTCATCCATGTGCTGACTGTGGACAAATGGGAGGCAGAGAAATGACTTTTATTTGTACAAACTGATAGGACAAGAGGAGAGCCAGGCATCCGTTCAGATATGTGTTAGGAGATAACCCACTGAATGTGCAGCGTCATTAAAACTTAGTATTCCTACCATGACAATAGAAAAAAAATTACAGTTACACTCAAAATACTGGCTTTGTTGTTTTAACATAGTAGAAATGGCTCAGAGAAAAGTGTCAGATTATTTTATAAGAAAAGAGATTAAGGCAGATTTTGCTAATATAGTTTAAAAAAAAAGAAAAGAGAGAAAAAAAAAAAACGCTATTTGCTAGCTGTCTTAAATACTACTCCACAAGTTTAATTTAACCAGCACTGAAGTGCCTTGCTAAGCAGTCTTAATATGGTGGGTCAGTTTATATTCCCCAGTCTCCAGTGTGCTTTACTATAAATTGTAAACGTATTTCTGTGGTATGGAATGTTCATTTAAATAGTCCCTCTACATGAAAGGACATTCAAAAATTACAACACTTAAGCCTGCCCTAAGGAAATATAACCTGTATCACCTCTGGAACTCACTGCTACAGCATATTACAGTGTCTCTTGTTTTTGAACTAAAATGAGTGGAGTCAAAATCTGTATTAACAACATGAGCATCTGTTATTGTGCTAGGCTAAAATAAACCTTGTATGAACTATCTGTCCTTATGTCTCAGGACATAAGTTGATCCCCATATAAAATTGTAAAGATAATTTCCCCATATCACACTGTATTGCACAATTGACCAAAAATATGACTGTTTTACTTGTCTTGAAGCATCTGGTCCTGATCATGTCAATTAACAGTCACTTTTTGGAACAAGGCTATTCAGTTACAGAGCAGACCATGAAGCCTGTTTTGTTGCAGCAATTTTTTTCTTTTTTGTTGTTGTTCATTTTTTTGGAAATGTAACTGCTGATCTTTCGTTTTGCTAAGACTTTTCTTTTTGGTTGTCTATCAGGCAACTTGTCCTCAATCAGTCACACCATTAGAATGGTGTTGGTTTTAAAAGCACTGCTTGGTGTTCCCAGCAAGCAGGCTGCACTTCCAGGTGTCCTGAAGAAGTGACTACCATGTCAACTTCAGTTCCTTCCCTTCCACACATAAACAAACTCTCACTTTCCAAAGACCAAAATCCATTCACCATCTCCAATTCATCAGTCAAGTCTCGACCTTGAAGCGTGACACCTGTACAGTTTTTATGACTTTAGTGGTGGGTTTTCCATCATTAGTGGATATCAGAGATGTTTCTTCTATTAGGCTGTCTTTAGATCCATTCTGTTTCTGAAGAGAACAAATTAAACACGTTGTTGAAAAGATAAAGCAGAATTTAAACACTGTATTTAGCTAACTGTTGCTACGAAAGCCATAGGCTATGGGTATAGCAATATATATATACATATATATGCACACACACCAGGAATATTAAAGTCTCTACATTTACTTGATCAAACAGAACTTTTTTTCCCCTCTTGCCTCCTGCCAGCTGCTGCCCCTTTGTGCTATTACCTATTAAGGAAATGCCATGATTAATTATTTGATATTTAGCAAAACACGGCAAGCGAACACTCACATGCAATTAATGGCCACTGTTATGAGGGAGCCTGGGGCAGATGGGAGAAAAAGTTGTTTGTAGACACTGAACATTTTAACATTAATTGTATGGCACAGGTAGGTATCTGGAATTCTCTCTTCCATCTTTTGGCTCTCCTTTTGTGCGCTTGTACAAAAGACCTGCGAGTGCTTTTGAATAGAATCTGCTTCTCACATTTTGAGTTCAATAAAACTATCAAAATCGAGAGATATGGTTGTATAATATATGATGAAAGACAGTGACTAAGTTAGACTAAGAAAAGACAAGTTCTGTCCTTTTTAGACGTCAATAGCCTAAAAAAAAATTCAGTGGGGGGGGGGGGGGGTGAAAAACGAAGACAT
>VZRN01000427.1:447398-482760 GCA_013397935.1 Dasyornis broadbenti
TGCTTGAACCACAACAAAACTCTTAAGACAACCTCTAAAAGAGGTGAATCAATGATGTGATTACAGCTGAGTCACAAGCATACCTGCATATTTTAAGAAGTTGTGAAACTCAGTTTTCCTTCTGTGAGGAGCAGGGGTGCATCTTTAGGATAGATCAAACTGGAAAAGAGTTCTCCAAGAGCAGAAGCAGAAGGCGTTCTGCACAGGGGCATATGCTACAGAACTATATGAATTTTTAAATACAAAGTGGAAGTGGAAGTGGAAGTAAAATACAAAAATTCAATTCACACTGCTGCTGAAAAAATCTCATCTTTGCTTTTCACTGAAGAACAAAGACCATCTTAAATAAAGCACTAGAGCCCCACTTCTCCCTCCAATAAAAAGAAAAATTGCAAAGGATGTAGAATCACTAACCTGTTGAGTCAACTGGATGCTGGGTCCTTTCCCATCTGATGATCGTGTGACAGGTAGTGGAGGGACCAGATCAGTTTTGACACTGGAATTATGATATCACAAAAAGGATATTCCTTTAATGAAGTAAACTATAACTGTGCAGAGGAAGAACGATGAAACTGACACAGACAGCTCTATAGATCTGAAAGGTTTTTTTAATCTTACTTTAGACATCTGAAAGCTGTCGTGCTTTCAGATCCTCAGTGGGCATAGCCCATCCCATCCCCGTCTTCTCCTGGTCTTCAGAAGCAGCCGAAATTGATTCAACATCATTGAATCGCAGAATGGTTTGGTTTAGAAGGGACCTTAAAGATCAACCAGTTCTGCCTCCTGCCATGGGCAGGGCCACCTTCCACTATCCCAGTCCATCCATTCTGACCTTGAACACTTCCAGAGATGGGGCAGCCACAGCTTCTCTGGGCAACCTGTGCCAGGGCCTCACCACTCCTCACAGCAAAGACAAGCCTCACCTGAAGTCATGGTTGTGCCACACCTCCTTCTGGGTGCTATCCAGCTAAAACTAGCCTTCCAGGTGGGGACTGCTCTTCATATTTTTAAGGCCTTGCTATAACTGAGAATGGACTGACACTTTTCCATTCATAAGTACTTTTCAGTCTTCTAGGAAAGACTGATCCGCCCCATTGATGAATAGGGTCCTACTAGAGTTCCCATGAAACAAATTACAGAGTTAATTCAGATAACATCTTAATTCTATCAAGGATGAAGGTATTTGGAAAGCAACTCATGAATTCTCCTAGGCAACTTCATGACCTACCACTAAAGACCAATACAGGTTTATTTCAGCCTTTTCAGTTTTTCCTCCTTCTGACTGGATCAAGAAAGCCACTGTGGTCCAGAACAGACCATAATTGGTTTTGGAGTTGTTTCACTCATTTTCAACTCTGAACACATACTATTTAGGGGATTGCTTGAACTCTGTGCCACCAACGAGCCATGTTTATGCTGCTTCTTATCACCATCATCTCTAAACAATTTTTGGGCTGCACAAGACTAGACCAGTGCTAGTAACTAGGTTCACATACTTCACTTCAGACAGGACAGATCTCTCCCCATCGGAGCACTGGGACCGCCGGTACTGCCGGTAGCTGCGAGGCGAATGCGAGTGCCGGATACGGATGGGGTCGCCTTGAGTCCTAAGGGAGACACAGAATTCACAACAGTGGGTTGGTAAACCAGATCTTTGGCACAAAGCATAAATTCAACTGCAGACTGAGAGGTCCTCCCATTTCTAACTAAAGTATAACGGATGGCTTCTTGCACTGGCTGAATTTAAAGGGCTCTTGCTTTTTTTTTAAATGTCTGTACTTGGAATTCAATGCTTTAGGAGAGCAAAGGTCACAAACTGGCCTGCCCATGTTTGAGAATGAAACTTTAATAAAGAATGAATTAATTTATACATCCTTAACATCAGTCTTTTCTGCCTAGTGGTCCTGTGGAAGCACATTATAATGCAACCCAGGATCCCATTTGTGCCACCTTCAGCTGCTTGCACTGACACATGGAATCCCAAATGGGCAATTATCGCAGTGAAATAGATGTTGGTTCTAAAGGAAAAAGCTATGCCCTGACAGATGCCCATGACAAATCAGGGAAGGAATTGCAGAGGTCAAAGAGTGCCTTGGATGATCAGAATATTTAAAACAAAGCAAAAGGTTAGGAGAAACTGGATTTTCTTGTTTGCATTTGCTTCTCTCTGGTTCTGTAGTTTATAATGTAAAAGAGATTCGTGGCTAGCATAGGGACACATACAGAACATATAGAGAAGTTCACAAGTGTGTGGGAGAGCTAGAGAGAGATGAAGATAATTTTTCTTTCAATATTTTGAAAAGGAAAAATATTAGATTTTAAGATTATTAAGCATTGTCACCAAACCCATCCTAGTTGAGTATTTGGAATAGATAAGAGTTTAGAGATTATGTATAAATCCATTCCTACTTCAGTAGGACAGAGCTCACAGTAAAGTAAGGAAAGTGGGCTTTTATATTCACAAAGGAAAATTCTGACATAAACTCACTCTACTTTAGTGTATGGAATTTCTTTCAGTTGTTCCTCAGATAGGCCAGATGGATCCACAAGCTCCTTCCTATAAAGGATTAGGAAAAGTAAAAAATGTAACAGTAACTGTTAAGCACAAAAATGTTCTTACTTTTATTATATTGGGCTGAAAAGATTTTCTAAAACAAGCTGTTGTCAGCCCTGAAGCTATACTGACATCAAAAGAGGAAACCTATTTTGAAATAAATGTAACTTCACCTTGACTGCTTCAACTGCATGTCACATCCTGTTCCACCTTCCTCTCACCTCCCTACAAATCTGATCTTGTTGCTTCACAATGTAATGAACATTATGTACGCTAAACAGTAAATATGCTTTGGAATTGCTAAATGTCATACTAAGGGGTAATGGGGTGTCATCCTAAAAGTATCAGTATTACAAACAAGGCCATTTTGGAAGCCACAAAGGAATAAATCTCAAAAGAGATGTATTGTTCCTTCATAATTCATTTGCATACAATGGTTATCTTTATTCAGTGCACTCAGTGACCTGCAGTATCTTCTGCACGCAGCAGGTCATTAACATACACACAATGTACTGTAACTAAATCAGTGTAATGCCACAGTGGAGGCCATTTAAGTAACTACATTGAAGGCAAACCAAGCATCTCCCAGACCCTACAAGGACCATACTTACTGAATATGTTTCCACAGTTCTTCCTTAGCTTGTACATCTGGGCTTCTCCTATAAATATCAACAAAGACAACAAAGGCTGAGCTGTGAAAACCATCATCTGACACGTTGCTGTTCAAATAACTTTTAACAGCACAGACCCTGCACAGAAATCATGATAAATGTAATCCACCAGTGACTTCAATTTTAAGGTTTGTTATCTCAGAAAATGCATTAAACTTCATCGCTTTATTTCAACAGAAAAGTAATTTCTTGAATGACAGGTTCTCAATCACAATTCCAGTTCCACCAGCCTTCAGCAAGAGTGTACACGAAATACAAACAACAGCAGAATTCCCCAGGCCAAATCAGTGCCCAGTCACTGCCACCCTTCCAAGGACGACATGTTTTGGAATAACACTTTTGAGAAAGGCCCTCAGAAATGTCCTGTGGCCCACAGAGCCCTTTGTGGGCAGAGGGAGGGACAGGCCACACCAGGCTGACAGACCAGTAACCCCTGAAAATTCCCAGTGAACACCAGTAAAGACCTGTGGCTCCACTGCAATCTCAATGCAGCCTCTCTCTTTCTGGTCATCTTCAAGAAGGGCTTCTGCTTAATTAATTTACTTTTGGCGTCCAGTACAAAAAAAAACGCCACCAAAAAGCTATCAAACCAGAAATTATGCCTACTTAGGCACCTAAGTATTTTAGCAAGTATTTAATTCACAAGCAAAGCACTCACCAAAAATGGAAATTTCCCTGTTGCAGGCAGAGATGTAGCAAAGCAAGCCTGAGTGGCATGTCTCTCATTTTCCACTGAATCACAGAACATATGTTTCTAAATGGAAACCCTTTATTTTTACATTTCTTTTCCTTTTCTATTGCAAACTGAGTGCAAAACCACCGCTGTTGTTAAAGCTGCACCTAAAATTCGCCCAAAACCATTCAGAGTAATAGATTAAGCAGAGATTTTATACAGTGGCAGGGACTACATTTGCACAGAGAGATCTTTTCACTGCGACCAGCTAGACTGTTCCACACCATATAAGATGTGAGGGTTGCAACTTTCAGACACATCCAGCATGCATAAATGCTCCCACAGTTTCTCAAATATCAAGCCTTGCATCATCAGGTCATACAGCCCGATCTCTTATTTTCCTTAAACAAAAAGGCCTATCATATTCAAAGATGCTTTAAAGAGGGATATAATCCAAATTTAGATGGGGATCAAGGAGGATAGCAGAGATCTGCATTTTCACACCTCTAGATGGGGTCTTCCTTGCCCAGGGACAGAGGTGTATCAGAAATAATTCCAACTGTTCTCTACCACTAACAGTTTGACTGTTTTCTTATTTCACCATTACCATGTTTGGCTTATTTGCAGACTTCAGCCTAGGAATAACATTCAGAGACATCTACATTGCAAGTAAACACTATACAGCTGATGTAAAGGCAGAATATTTTTAAATGTTTTGGGGTATTTTTTTAGATTTTACAGGAGCAGAAGTACTAAGAGATACTAGTTGACTGGTTTATAAACACCAGAGAAAGACCAAAGGGTGAAAAACAACCTAGCATTTGTGTTTCCCTAGAAGGAACTAAAAGAACGGAAGGACTAAAATTAACGAATCCATAACCTTCTCCGGCTCCAAGGCTTTCCACGCAGGATGATTCCATTCTTGACGAACTCCTCCTTCCAAATCCTCAGGTTCTCATGATGGCAACAGCTACAGCCACCAGTGGCTTACAGTCCATTTGTTCTCCATATTCAGAGCTTTTTAAGGCTTTTTGTGTTTCTGTTGATTAAACTGCATTAATTTTCTCTGATTTTCATTTCTATCTATCCTTCTCCCTTCTTGCATTTACTTCTTATTACATCTGTCCATGTTGCTTTTAACTCGATAATGCAGTAAATGGAGTGGCATTTAACAGCCTTCTCACCCCTCAGTTTTGAACTGATTTCTGCTCCCATGAAGCCTCCAGCTCACCAAATAGCAGCTGCAGACCCTGCATTCAATTCACCCTGGGGCTGGAAAGATAGGCATCCTCCTCTGAGGCTGAATAATCAGGCAGTGGGGGATGTGAAAAATGCCAGCTTCTCCAGGGAGGCTTTGTAATGCTTACAAGCCCCAGTTTGCCTGAGGAAGCAAAGCCCCAAGGTCACTCCCAAACCCAGGACCCACACAAAGCAGGGCATTGTGCACACCACTGGCCCATTTGATCAGCTCATGGCTTTTACTTATTTATGGAAAGACAGCAGTTCAGGACCTGGCCTTAAGTCTCAAGTATCATGAAGCATCATGTGAAGCTTCACCAACAGTAATAAATACTAATTTTTGCTGCAGCATGGAAAGAGACTGATTAAATAAGCAGACATCTTCATTTCTCCGCTTTCTAGGAACTGTGCCTCCTGCTTTCTGTGACCAGCTCCAGGCACTTTGTTCTGTGATGTCTGCCATTTTCCCTCTTTCCATCCCTGCAATTATTAATAAAAAAGACTTTGCTGTACAATGCCAGTTTAGAAGTATGGCATTCCATGGAAAAAAAAAGACAGAAAGAAAAAAAAGGCTAAATACAATGATTCCTTAACACAAACTTCTTTTAGACTTCACATCCTGCAATTAGTTATTTTCCATCTGTTTAAGAAGTGTTGCCATACTGGGATAACCTCACAGCATTTATTCAGGTTAGCTCCTCACCAAAGAATATAAAGAATATGATACAAATAAAGTAACTTAATTAAAGCATTTTCTTTCCAAAGGCCTGTTTCCACTACCTTTGAAAGTAAAAGGATGGAAAGCTTACAAAAAGAAAGGTGAAATGTACGATGAAATGTAGGTATTGCGTACACTGCATAGGAAACTCATGTTTGTATGGTTCTTAAGAGCCCACAACAAAGCAATTCTTCTGTTAAATCTTCAAAGCCAGATCACAATCCCCCTTTCATTTTGTTTTCATCTTTTTACTGTGAATTGTTTAAGAACTCCCAGTTTTGGTATATAGGACTCAGATAGTCCTATCTCCAAATCTGAATCAATACCTTCTGAACAATTTGCATGCTAATCAGTTTCTCTAATGTACAAGAAACCTGATGGGAATTCCTAGTAAGTGATGAGTCCCATGGGGGGTTTTTGTTTATTTTTTATTTCTTTTGCACAAGCCAGAACAAGCTCCACACATTAATAAGGTCTACATTATTTTTGGTGCCTGCATCTGCACCCTTATTAATATTTCAGTTTGAGTCACAAATGGCAAATTTAAATAGCCATGGAATTTTATGGCCATTCTTCTTAATTAGAAAAAGCCCTTTGGCGACACAGATGTTTTACATGAACTCTTGAAAATAAACCCTGCGGAACTAGAATTGGGAGCTCTCTGTATTTGCTGATTCCTTGAGGAGAGAGAAAGGTCAAATTCCTGTCAAATACTTTTATTCCCAAGACCAAAGAGACACCACCTTGCCACCACATATGATTAATATTACTCATTATCAAACAAATTAAATGCACTGTGCCAGGCACAATAATAAACATTTCAGCCATTGCTTCACACATCCAAGGGGAAGCTCTAGTTATGATGACTGCAATAATGGACTTATTGTGAAAGAATTACCTGTTCTACCAAAATTAATGTTTTGTATCTGTTTTTAAATGTGCAATTGAAATGACCATATAACAACACTTAAAACCAAAACAACCATGCCGTACTGAATAACGTTTCCTTTTCTTCTGACCTATATCCAGTCAAGTAAACAAACAGATGAGCCAAACTAAGTTAAATAAATTCTTTTATAACCTACTACAGGTTAACAGTTAAATGCCCTTTACAATTTTTTTTTTTTCCAAAATGCTTTGAAAAAGTTCCCGTTTTACTCTTTTTGGTTCCTACTTGCATATGTGAATGATCTCTGCCATACTTAGGAGGTTTGGGCTTATTTCATTGGGGGTTTGTTTGTTTTTGTGGATTTTTTTAAACTGGAGAGTGTGATAGAAACGAGAAACACATGAATAACTAAAACAATAGCAAACAGAAATCAGAAGACTTCCAAAATCTTCAGGATTTCCTCATTTTTTTGCTTCCTCTAGGACTTTTGCTTCTTAAGTGAGATGCTTTACATGTACCTTATTTTGCTAATAGTAGTTTAAATGAAATGTAACTCAGAATGTGACTGTGCTGGAAAATAGAAGCCATTTCATAAGTTAAGTTAACCACAAGAGGGAACCCGTGCTGCCCAAACAATGACATTTACCTGGCCTGTGGGTAAAAAAGAAAAGTTGGCTACAAATTCAATGTAACCAATATTAACTGAGTACATTTCCTAGTTTACAGCACCTTCTGTATATAATAAAACAAACAGAAATCAAATTCAATCAACTGTATTTTCTGGATTCCGTGCAAGTGAGTTTTAATAATCCTGATTTTTAGTAAACTATCATTGTACAATTACATCTAATAACACTTGACTTTTGTGCAGTTGAAAGCGAACAAGTCTGTACAAAGCCTGTTAAAAGTAGACATTCCAATATTTGGACCTTTAAAGGCAAATTCTGTTCCTCATAAAGAATTCAAACTCTGCACTATGGAACTGGAGACAGAAATGAGTTCTAGCAACACTAACAACTGAAAGCAGAACTCAAGTGGATTTTAACGCTGTAAAATTCAATGCTGACTATGGTTTTGGTCATACCAAACATGGTACCAAACAGTGTGTCTATGCCCCAAAAACAGGCCATTAGAAGAAAAACATAAATTAAAAGAAACCAACATTTTCATTATCTTGAGAAAATTAATTTCAAAAGCTGATAGCTTCACCATGTCAGAACAGGCTGTCAGCAGGGACAGCAGTGCCTGGCAGTATGGTTCCATCATGGAACTCCTGACATCAGGATGCAATATATCACTGACTGCTGCTTGTCAGAGATAATTTGACATGGAAAAATCAGCAGCTGCTCTCATCTAGGACACCACTGCAGATGTTATGTGATTAAACAAGTGTGCATGTATTTAATAAAAATGCTTGGAGTTATCACATAAAATCTGAATCCTTCCACAGACTTACTGCCCAGAAGAGAGGATTCACAGTAGTCATTACAGAACTAATGTTCAGTGAGCCACAGAACCATGTTTAACTTCTTCCCAGGTGACAGACAGAGCTCCTCAGCAGCTCTGTTAAAAAGCCCTCTGCATTATTTGTGCCCTGAAATTCAAACCACTAAACAAACGCAGTTTGACCACAAAGACAAATCTGCTACTGTGGGAGCATGCCATGTGAAAGTCTCCTCCTCAGCAGTTGAGGGCCACCACCACATTGGAGATCCTCCTCCTGCTTTTTAACAAGATGCAGCAGCCCTAATTTACACATCAAACGGTGCAAGTTACATACGATCGAGATCTGTGCCTGGATCGCCGGTAGTTTGGATCTGCCTGTGTTTTCCCCTTCTGCCGCCGCAGCACAGCTTCCCACTGAGGAGCTGAATCAACCATATCATTCTCTTGCCGTAATCTGTGAAAGAAGTAGTGGGAGTTTAGTCCGAGGGCTCTGTTGCAGGATGCTCTGAGAAGTAATGAGGTATTTCTTCTTCTCCCCCAAAAATCCAGCTCCTGCAATGCTGTACTTAACCTTTCATCTTGCTAAATTTTAACTGATGCTCCTAAACTCCATTACAGTGTAAGAACTACATAAAAAAGAACTTTCTGATTTGTTATTTAGAAAGAGTATGAACCAAAAATGAAGTGATCCATGCCTTTAAGGACAGACCCACAACTTGAATTCCTCTTCCCAGCCCAAGCCAAACATCCGCAATCTTTTCTCTGTTTATATATTCCAGTATACCTCATCTGCAGCGAATGGCAGACTCACATCATGATACAAGGTTCTAATAGTACAACTTCCACAAGTACTTTACTGCAGCATGCACCTTCCTAGGGTCCAGGGGAAAATCCCCTTGGTGAGTCCTCACTCAGATGAAGTGGCCCCTTCATCCTAACCTGCAAGAAAGCTCAGGATGCCTGCAGATCTCCATGGCACTCCTTCTGCACCATCCCCTAAGGTTTTGGTCCCTGTCATGGCTTGTGTGCATCTAAATGCCACACCATGCCTTTTATTTCTTCTTTTTTTCTTAATTTGGTTTCTTTAAAAACCCTGAATTCATTATCAGGATGCATTACAGATTGAGCCAAATGTCAAAATCCTATCAACTCAGCACATTTGTTAGGAGGCTGAAGTAATTCCATAATGCCACAACCATCCAGGTAGCCATGCAGTGTTTGATCAAAGTTCCACAGGTGCTTCCCACACGTTTCAGGTTGCACATATGACTGCTGGGATGAAGTGCTAAGGCAGTGGAGCAAATGGATGTGCTTGGTCACAGCAGTGAATTCAAAATTCAGCAGGCATTTCAAAACACCCCTGTAAAATACTAGCTGAGTGTGGATTGTCCGATAGGATGGTATGACTTGCACGCTGGAGAAACCAGAGCGGAAGAGTGACAGGTAAAATAAACAAAGAAGCCAACAGCGATAAAAGGATTACACTGGAGATGTAGGCAATGCAAAGTATGTTGTTGTTGCTCCTCGCTTCAGAAGTACTTTTCTTTTTGAGTTTTGAGTTGTATCAGGCTAAACCAGCTACACAGGCTTCTGCTTTTCCTTTAATCAGATCTTCTCTACATGCATAATGAACATTGAGCTGGATCCCCAACCACTGTAAACAGCCACAACTCTACCAAATGGCACGAAGCATCTGGAGAAGACTGCAACCTCAGGTTTTGATTTCTAAGCAAATCTTCTTAAATCTGTAATCTGGTGACAGGTATTAACATAAACTTCTATCTAAGGATTTAGTAGAAGAACTCACACAGCAACAAGTAAGGAGTTGTGATTTTCATCCCAAATAATCCAATTTGCACGAATAGCAACCATCCCATATGGTATAGACACAACCAGCTGTCTCCCACACATGGCAGTCACTTGCACAAAAATGCTGAAAATCTAAATATATAAAGTAGTATTGCGGCTATTAAAACAAGCAGTGTCAGCACACCCAAAATACTGCTGCACCACAGCAGAACTCTATTGGATGGAGACATGAAGAAACAAAACATCCATTTTGCTGCTGCAAAGAAAGGTGATATATTCACATTTAACAAGGTAAGAGATGACCGAGGTACTGCAATCTCTACATGAAATACGTTATTTGGATGTAATGTTCAAATTTGAATAAATTTCTATTTAAAGATACTTTTGAATAAAAACTGTTGCCCTGGTACTGAAAGCCCCTTAGAGTTTTCCTTTCATTCTTTTCACTGAACACTGGCACAGGTTGCCCAGAGAGGTGGTGGTATCTCTATCCTTGGAGATACTGAAAAGCTGCATGGGAATGGTCCTGGGCACCTGGCACTTGGTGGCCCTGCTGGACCAGTGGTTGGACCAGATGACACCCAGAGGTCCCTGCCAGCCTCAACCATTCAGCTGCCCCGTGATTCTAATCAGATGGATCTTCTAGGTGTAGTCAGGGTGGAAACTCTGCTTCAGTACACAATGTCTGCTCCTTTAATATGTTTTTATCTGCACAATGAATTTGGACCAAAGGATTAAAACAGCAAATGCATTTCTTCTGTGGTTGAAATATGCTCACCACAGGTTGTCCTTCACTTTCATATGAACACCTGCTTAGGAGAAAACATTCTTACGATGGAGTGAAACCTCAAAGACTGAGATCAGGTAAAAAGATTTTTCCCTAGAATTTTTCTAGTGTTATACTTTCAGAAGTTCTCATCTACATTTCTGGTCTCTCTAATAATTTGTTTTCTTCTGACAAATAGTTCACAGTGATCTCTTGTCATGTGAGCTGTATATTCTACTATACTCTGTTCAGAAGAAGGTTTCTTTGGTTAATGTGAATATTCACTCATTTTATTCCAATAGAATAAAACCAATTTTTTTCTGCTTATGTTAGGGACCTGATTACTGTAGTGGGAAATAAATTGTATTAGTCTATGCAACAGGTAAAACTTGAAAAACAGCAGTTGCAAGCCTCATTATAATGTCTTATATAAGCCTGCTAGGGCTGGCTCACCTCTGATAACAGGAAAGCTGCTCAGTGTCTGTGACCTTTCAGCTTGTTATGTTCCTGCTGTGGCTGCTAACAAAATGCAGAAATTCATTATAACTGGTTGTTTTCCTGCACCTGCTCACGAGGAAAAAGTCTTAGACTTCCAGCTCACTTTGTAGTTGTTTAGTCTAACACTGATAATGACTTTTTATCGGTTTTGATTTCAAGTGATCACCTGAGAACAAGAATGCTGAAACATTAACGTTTTTGCTCTATCTTACATTTCTGAAAATATGAAAAATTTAGAAACAATCCTCATAAATTGATTTTTTTTTAATTTTTTTTTTCCATGAAGTGAGGAAGAGTTGGTAAAGGCCCTTTTATTCTCAAAAAAAAAAAAAAGAAAATTATAAGCAGTACTTAATCCTTCTTACAATTCAGCCTTTATATTACAAGGAGTTCTTAAAAATTCTTGTGGTCAGTGTCTAATTTCTTGTGGTCAGTGTCTAATTTCTTTCACTTGCTTGTGGAGCTCCCTGCACAAGGAGTTTCACAGGAGGAAAAAAACCTGGCAAGAGTGTTCTAGGAGAAAGGGATACGAAATACTATTTACTGCTGATCACTGAAACTACACTCAGCATATCATTTAAACTTCATCTGGAAAACAAACCTTCCACGCACACCAGGGTATTGTTAGCCAAGTACCTGATGAGACTCTGCTCTGGTTTAGGTAAATTTCAAAGAAATCTTATGTCTCAGGTATGCTTTATACCGCACCATGTGAGTATCACCATGATTTTTTAACATTTATTTAACTACTTCAAGTCACACTTAAAATATAATTATACTGCATACTCCCGCAGCCCTGTCTAGCATGCAATTATTTCCAAGAGCTTCCAGAGATCTGAAAAACATTTATCACTCAGACTGCTGCATGTAAGACATGAAGAAATGATGACAACCCATGCAGACAGCAACCTAAAAAATTTGCCTTAAAACAGTTCCTCTTTTGTCTAGTAATGTTTCTCTGGCACTGTGTTTATGCAATATAAGGAAATTCTATGCGATTTTTAAAAACATATTTTCATAAATACCCCTTGGATGCTGTTATCTCCAGTGCAACATAAAACATATAGCTTTAAAGGGAATTTAAAGGAAATCAGTAGTTGTGCTTTTTCATACCAGCAACAAGAAAAATAGAATATATAATACAGGACTTGTTAACATCACTTGATATGAACTTCTGTTGTTCTATTAAAATTTGATGCTGTACATATTTCAGGTTTGGGCCCACACTTCACATTTTTGAAAAACAGAATAGTTATACAATTAAATGCATGAATTTAAAAACAATATTGAGATTCAGATCCATTAAAAATATTTTTTACTTCTCAAAAGCTGATTTTCTGCTCCAAAAAATCTGAACTTGAATTTGTGAGGTATTGAAGTATATGCTGAGAATATCATTATCAAGATATTATCCACTTTATTTGCATTTATATTGCAAGTCTTTTGTAAGTGTGCCCTGTATTTGATGTTGTGGTTCCTTATTGAGATCTTCCCAAGTAACAGGAGGGCAGGCATTCATTGCATGTAACTATAATTATGTATTCTGGCAATTACTGCTCTTCTTATTCAGAAAAGGGTCTTAGGAGGACTCTATACACATAAAACATGTCTATAAACATAAAACTAGATTTATCTGACTAAAGTCCATCTCCATTTGCCTGTGTTTCAAGTCTCCATGTCTAAAATATTTAATATGTTATCACCTGTTTCTCTTCTTCCGATGCTCTCTGTTGGAATTTTCAGATTCACTGCCACTGCTGGTGTTACAGCGGGACCGTGACCTGGAGAGGGGAAAAGCAAGATACCAAGATGAATTTATCTGCTGTCACCAAAATTATTGCAGTGCTAAATGAGGAAAGAAAAACACCGTGAAGACATCACTTGGAAAATTGGAATTAAAATACCCTGGAGGGCTTGTCTACACCTGCAAGTCGTATTATCTTTTTCTCATTAATTGATTGAGAAGAACTGCTTCAAAAGTAGTGCACCCAGAGTGTAGAATCAGGTGAGTGTTATTTTCATTTTGAATAATCTCACTGGTTCATTTTTTTTCTTTTATTTTTTAATTTATTTTATTTTATCTCTCAGCATTCTCTCCATATACGCCACATCAAAGTGTTTCTTGGAGGTGTGAAATGTTTTATCTCTTAATCTGTGTGCGTTCCTGCTCTTTTCTTCTTGCACATTGTGGTGCACCCAACAGAAACGATACAGCAATCCAGGTTTGCAGGCCAAACAAAATGCTCACAGATCAATCTTTTTCTACTCACCTCAGCTTCCATCCTGCAAGTTCATATTTTCAAATGTTAGGCAGTATGGAAGAAACACCAGTAACACTAGAATTCTGCTGGTCTTTATGAAAAAAAAGGAGGCTGAACTACCTACAGACAAACTCCTTTCAGTAGAGACAAATATCTTAGAATAATAGGACAGCTAAAGCCTAGGAAAAACAGTTCAACCCAGATTGTCTGAAGGGATTAAATTTGAGGAAATGAAATTTCCCCAGAGAAGAAGCCTCTCCCCATCCCTAAACTTCATGCTCACAATTTAAGCCAGGATATCCAGGTTCCCAGCTAAAAATACAGTTTTCTGGGTGAAGCACAAAGTGGTGATAAAAGATGTGTATGTTACTCTAGAAAATTGTAACCCCAAAGGAAAAAGGAAGATTAAAGGATGGTGTCAAAAAGAGTCACTCAAGCACACTGGAAGAGTTAAGCACAATAAATGCTCTAGATCTGCAGCAGATTTTATACACCCAAAAGTATACTTTTCCCCACCCCAGTCTTATCAGATATGTAATAAACATTCCACTAATATCAACATTAATAAGTAATTTGAGCAACACTGTTCTTTCACACTTCCAGGTCATTAGCGTGACTCTTTTCTTCTACATTTTTCAGTTTGACAAGACTTTTCTTACTGTGATTTAAGTAATTTATCCCATAAGGTACCAAAACAGCCAAAAATCACAGCATGGCAGGCAAAGTACAAGATAAAATGCCCTATTTGATCAAACTCAAGATAAGTTTTTCTCTTAACTTTTCAGGAATGCAAATCTGATCCACCTTTTGGATACTGCACATCAAATTACCTGGTGTTCCCTGTCAGGAAAACATTTGTGGGGACACAGAAGGGCTGCTGAGCTGTCAGCTGAGTGGCAGCTGCTCATGCTTGTTATCAGGCTATTATCTTTCACTGGATATTAAATATCAGTTTTACTGAACGGAATAAAATACTAAAAATAGAAGAGAAAAAAAAAAAGAAAAAAGAGATGGTTTCCTAAATCAGGTGCAAGAACACATGAGATCATCCTAATCTATGACAATTTTAAGGTACCATTTGTCCTTTATTCTCCTGTTTTCCTCTTCATGCAATATATTTGATATTTTGCAGGTAGAATACCTATGTGGTCTGGCATAAGCAGCAGGAAAGTCATAGTCAGTTTGACAAGAGACACAATAAATACTGCCTAGAAGGTGACTTGGAGGGCTGGTGAAAGTTCACATTCTGGCACAGTTGTTTTCTGATTAGAATGAGAGGAGAGTAGCCAAATTGTGAGGAAGTGGAAAAGGTCTTTTGCACTATAAAATAACAAACCTGCGCTCAGCATTTGGGAAGATGTCCCTTCTGAGCACTGGGACATTCCACCTGAGACACTTAACTAAATCTTCTCGGTTTTATGTGCTGGACATCTATTGCAGGATGACACTGACAGCTTGTAATGCTTGTAATGCTAACATCCTTCCAACAAAATATTCTGTTATCTTATAATAAGTACAAAGTATGTGAGCACTTTCTCTGGCTTCCTGTGATTGTCCCCGAGATGTTTGTATCTCTGCCAGAGCTCCTTTCCTGTGCTGCAGCAGTGATTCAGATCCTGGGAGTGCCCCCTCTCCTTCCCAGGCTCCAGGAGCCTCTGACATTGAAACGCACTCCGCTGTCTCCTCATTCCAGCAGTGCAAGCAGGAGCACGGCAGCAAGGAGAAGCACAGAGCAGACTCATGACAGGCAGATGTGGCAAAAATAGGTCAAAAGCTGAAAATGTTGAAGAGCACACCCGAATTCACACCTGCATTTTATTTGAAATGTGACAACTAGTCAAGTCTGAAATGGAAAATGGGGACGGGGGGAGAAGCTTGAGAAAAAAATCAACGAAGAATGTGCAAGACAGCAGGAAGACCATGAGGAGTTACATATGCCTTTGCACTTACCTCTTGCAGGACAATTCATCCCAAATGATAACACACTTTCTTGCAAAACAGATTAATTAAAAGTGGGTAGAGAGGCTGGAGAAGTCAAAACAAATCTGCAGATTCAAAATCCAAAAGCTAAAACTTCTGGGACTGACTTTCAGGTTGCAGATAAGCCCTCAGGAAATTTTCACAAACTGCTTCTAACACATGGTAGTAACAATGTGCTGCAAGACTATGCTGCGGTGAGGCACTGCCACAGAGCATTTTAGCAAAAGATAAGAAATAAAAATGGACATAACACAACAAACCTTTTATACATTTAAGAAGATGAAGGAAAAGGAATGGGGGATGGAATGAAGGAGGGGATGCAGTGAACTAAAATATGACCAGTACCTTCACTATCATTTCATAGCTGCTATAGGTTCTATATTTACCTTCTCCTTTGCTTTAAATCTGAATCTTCACCACTGTTTTGATTTTTCCTGTGACATTAAGGAAGTTTTAGTGAAATATCATAGAGTCCCTTAATACAAATACACAAAACTAACCGTGCTAAAAAAACCTAAAACTTTCCAAAGTATTTTGGTTTTTTTGGTAGATTTTCTTTTTCAGGATGATGTCAGGCAGAGAAAACAGGGAATGTGCTTGTTTTAAACTTTTCAGAACACCTTTACAATCAGTTGTGAAGGCATGATCCCGTTCAAGCTCTCATTGCAAAGCCCTGACTTGCAAAATTAAGCATAGAATGCTGGCCTTTGGTTTTCTACTGCTTCCAACATAGCAGAGTCTGGTGGTTTCCTCTTAACTCCAGTAATGAGTGTATAAACAACGCAGCTGTTGCCATTAACAGTTGGAAAAGGAAAGTGCATGAATAAAATCAAGACTCAGGAAGGCACAATTAGGTTAGAATCTACCTACTATTGTCAGTCTTCACAGTCTCACATATGAGATAAGACTTCTAAAAACATTTTGTTCATGTGGTAGCCCAAGAGAAAACCTGCTGTGTTGGGATGACTGTGTCCACTGACTAGATCAGCCCGATGTAAATCCCAGATGACAGAACCAATTTCCTGCAGCATAGTACATAAACACTTTTCTCTTCTTGATATGAGAGAGCTTTGCATTGCACATCTCTAGTCTTTTGTTTTTACAAAGCCAGACAAGTCCTTCTGACAACTAAGCTAGCAATGCATCAGAAAACCTGTGCTGGTTTTGGCTGTAGCAGATAGGTTTTTTCACAGTGGCCGGAATGAGGCTGTGTTTTGGATTTCTGCTGAACACAGGGCAGATAATGTAGACATGCTTTTGCTATTGCTGAGCAGGGATTGCACATAGCCAAGGCTGTGCCAGGGAGGAGACTGGGGAGACATGGGACACTAGGAGGGGACACAGGGGGGAGGGACAGGTCACCCCAACTGACCAAAGGGCCATTCCAGCCCATGTGACATCATGGTCAGTGCATAAAGTGGGGAAAGAAGGAGGAAGGGGGAATGTTCGAACTTACGGGGTTTGTCCTCCCAAGTGACTGTTAGTATCATGAGGCCCTGCTCTGCTGGGCATGGCTGAACACCTGCCCAGCCATGGGAAGCAGGGAATTCATTCCTTGCTTTGCTTTGCTTGTGTGCACAGCTTTTTCTTTCCCTATTAAGCTGTCTGTGCCTCAGCTCACGAGTTTTCTACCTCTTACCCTTCACATTCTCTCCCTGATCCTGCTGGTGGACGAGTGAGTGAGGGGCTGCCTGGAGCTTGTCTGGGGCTAAGCCACAGCAAAACCCATTCAGGAAACACATTACTGTTAACACCTACAAGGGCTCTACCCGGCAGAGTAAATCAGCATAACGCCATTGCTTGAGAGACAGTTACACTGATTTTTTTGAGGTCACTAAGCATGCACCACGGATGAGTTTCTTCTCTCCTGTCCCAGACAGCTAATGGCAGATAAAAGGTCTGAAACAGTTCAGGAACCTGACAAGGATAAAAGTTCCACATCAAACTAGGTTTCCTCATCAATACAGCTGCATAGTCCGAGACCCCTTTGCAACCCCTGGCTTTGAAAGGCCAACAGGTAATTATTTCAGAGCTGTCAGAAGGAGCTGTAACTCTCATGTACTTGCTCCTAAAGCAATTTTAGAAGACTGGAATGAATATGGCACAGTGTCTGTGTTTGTTTATACTTCACAGCAGATCACAGCACCAAGCAGGGTGCCCCAGCAACGAAAGCAGCTTCCCAGCAGGAACAAACATCCCAGGTAACACACAGTCGCTCAATACTGTACTGCTTCAGAACTGCCCCTGTAATTTGTTTTTTTGGACATGCTCAAGGACATGCAGCACAGAATGCCCATCCATTCCATTTTACTCCTCTAAGTCCCTCAATTCATCTTGTACCAATTACAAGAACATTAAGTGTCACGTAGTTGTATTTTTGTTGGCATCCTCTCTAATGTAAAGTCGTTCACATACAGGACTCCTGAAGACAGCTTTGTGGCTCATTTGTTTAATCCTTGTGGCAGTTAAAACTAAGAAATGTACTTATGACACTGCATTGGAAGCTCATTGTCAAGCAAGCAAATCCACCAGTCCTTTTATTCACTGGGGAAAAAGCTGCAGTACCTAAAGGAATCTTGTACGTGCCAATATTGCAATTTCTCACATTTTTAACATCATTTTCCCACAACAGCACACAAGCAAACAACCTAACCAAAGCTTCCTTTCCAAACACAGCTGCGGTATTCCTGATCAGGTAGTTATTTTTTACTAACAACTGACCTCTGGAATACCCGTTTTCCAGGACCGAGCTGTGCCTCCATGAGCTGAACACTGAGCATGCAGGACTTCAAGTTTCTACAGTGAGAAGCTGACAGTGGTTAACCCCGAGGCTCTTACCTCCTCCGAACTGGCTGCCCAGACTCATTCTCACTGCCACCAGATGGGTTCCTTCGGCGAGAGTAGGGAAACTTTGGTGATTTATTGCGGTCACTGGCAGAATTATACAGCCCACTAAGGTTAAAAAGGAAGAGCTGAGAGTCACCTTTAGAATTTCTAGGACAATTACGCCAGCTAACTGTGATTTAGCTTATAGAAATGAGAAAGTTCTTGCACAAACATACACACACAGGTGAGTATTTGGCTACATGTGCTTGTGTAGGTGTGTCAGTGTGAGCATGTGCTATATAAATGTAGATGCTACTGCTTTCTAGCAATAAATTTTTCACACTGAACCTTGAAAATGTAGGAGAGAGACCTCTTAGCACTGCCAAACCAGCAACTGTATGCTTACAAAATACAGATTTAAGTTTATCCATATTCTTTTAGCATAATAAAATTTCTGTTCTTTATTATGGCTTATCCACCCAGAGCCAGGCATTCTTCATGTTTTCCATGGATGTAGGTATAAAAACTTCCCATTTTCCTTCTTGACATACATCTTCATCACAGAGCTGATGCTTGGGAACATGAAGCACTTTCTACCTTCTACCGCTGTTCATCCACGCAAACCTCTGCCAATAGTACAGAGGTGTTTCAAGCTCCAGCTTCTTTCTACTTTCCTAAAAGCCTCTGGCCTTCAAATTGAATCCATTCTTCTTCATCTACTTCTGCAGACAGCTGATTACAGCACAGCTCTGCACAGGTGAAAAGTTCCCACAGCTCATCTCAATGAGATTTATTACTAGGAGCTGTGAACGCCTCTGCACAATATCCAGCCTGCTTATGTGTCTAAAACTGCAGAGTTCTTCAGAATGAATAGATTTGCAAAAACTCAATCCTGCCATTCTTTGGCTCCTGCAAGATCAAACTTCCTGCTGTCCTGAAAGCAATTTAAATACTGGAGCCATAATGTGACAAGATGACACCACATCTTTAAAAACGACCAAGGAAAGGCCTGTCCTAGCAAGAGAATATTTGTTCACTGCTGTGTCCTTAGTCTGGAAACTATTGCTGTTTACAGAAGGAGCACAAGGGGTAAATAACCAGGATGCCCCAAATGACACATCATGGATAGATCTGAATCATCACAGAAAAGCAGGACCACTCTGAATTTTGCTTCTCGTGCTCTCTGGTTCAGTAGCCTGTTTCCAACAGCAGGAACCAACCACCGCTCCAAACAACTACAGCAAGAAACAAGCTGAAGTTGTTCAACAGCTCCCCAATGCTCCCCGAGTCCCACACTATTCCCAATCCAGTGGAGTTACTGAGCCAGCTGCTGCACCTCTGCCTTCAGAAGCCCTTCAGGATTTTTTGTTCCATGACTCGCCCAGCTTCCCCCAGGAATTCATCAGCTTGCATCATACCTTGCAATGGAGGACCACAGGTCTCCCACTCATGGTGAGTCAGTATTCACTGCTTTTCTCAACACTTCTAAACTACCTTCAATATCTTCACCTGGAGATCCTTAGTCCTTCTGCTGGAAAAACACAGTCCTGATCTCTTTCTCTTTCCGCAGATTTCTAGAGGTCACTGCCTGAAATTGCCTCTTTTACAGACTGAAGGAAGAGTCCTGTCCAGGCTATGCCCTTGCTCATTGTGCAGATTTACTGCAGAGCCTTCACACCTTTGATTACCTTTGCTGCTCCTCTCAAAGCCTATTCCTTTTCCTGAGAAAAGGACATCAGACCTGCTCCCCAAAACTCATGGAGCACATATGTGATCCACCAATTTATATAATAGCATAATGCTGTTCTCTAGCTTTACCAAAAACTGTTAATTGTTTTTTCTGACTGCTACACAGTTGATTTTTTCCTTTAAGCTGTCCATAATAATTCCACAGCACTTTATATTAATCAGAAATCTAGGGTTATTTTCTTCTTGCCCTCTTGGACCTCTCTTTACATTTTTAGGCTCAAAAGAATTGACACATCACTCCCACTTAAAAGGGTCTCTGCCACTCTTCAAAGACAAATTTCTCACTATTCTAAACAATTTTGTATCATCACCAAACTTTATCATCCCTTTTCCAGTTCTTTGACACATATACTACATATCAGAGATCTTTGAACAGATCTCTGTAGAAAACCACTGCTAACATTCATTCACTGGCAACCTCCTTCTACACGTACTTTCCTAATTTTTAAATTTATTTATCCATGAAAAAACCTATCTACTTACATGCAATACACATCTATTATTAATCAAATGACATATTAATATATTATATTATGGTTTATATTATTGCTTGGCATGATACTTAGCATTGCACAATACCTACGACATCAAGTCTTGTCTTACCTCTGTGGGCCATTTTCCTCCCATGGAGCGCTTGTTTTACTTCTTTGTGGTTCTGGACTATTTTCACTTTTCATCTTTTTAAAACTAAATAAAAGTACAGATAGATAGATATCCTTTAAGACCCATTTTACACAGATCATATTTTCTGTCATGCTGACCAGTTACAATTTAAAGATATGCACCCTTTACAGACATCCACCCTGGCATGCAGTTACTTATTTGTTATGTAAAAGAGGGCAAAGAGCTGCTATGTCGAAAAATCTCTCCTAAAAAGAGCAATCATAAAGGGAGGGAGAAAGAAGGAAAAAAAAAAAAAAAAAAAGGCACCCAAAAATCATCTCTGCAAGCTCATAATTGTGGCTGAACTGAGTCAGAAAAGCAGTCAATCCTGTCTCAAATAAACAAGAACAGATATTTAGGTAAGAAGTTTAATACAGCAAACATACTATATGATATCATAGTCTTCCATAATATGCAGTTAAGAGCTTATTGAATCTGAGGCTTTATGTCCTTTTTATTTTACATAGCTCTTAATGAAACTTTCTTCCATGGATTTACTTAAACACCTCCTGAACATTTTTTAATTTTTGGCATAAATAGTGCCTGGTAGGAGTAGTATCTGGTAGCTGACTATGGTATAAACGATTCTTTAATTTTATTTCAAAACTTCCACCTGGTTCCAAACTTCCATCCTTTGTTCCTTTGTTTCCGTGATTATAGAAAGAAATAAAGAAAAACAAGCACCTATAAACAATGGCTCCCTAATCAAAAACTCCACCCTTTAATTTTTTTTAATATATTTTTAACAACTTTCTAATCTCTTTTCCAAGTGAAAGAATCACAGACAACTTAATCTCTCCCAGTACAGGAGTCACCACATACTTCCGATTATCCTTATCATATTTCTCTACCATTTTTCCAGGTGTACAATACCTATTTTAAAGAGGGAGCAACAAAGACAGGCGTGATGGTAACTATTCAAAGCATGACAGACCACAGGTTCAGAGATTCACAGAGTAGTATATCCTTCTCTTTCCCACCCCAGCAGAGCCTTGAGTTTTATTTTTGCCAGAAAGAGGCTGTTGTGAAAGAGACTTCACTGACTGCTGCAAGGCAAAGTACCAGGACAGTCACCTGGCTTGAGAGATATGTCAGGGTTTGTAATCAGTCCCTCACATACCTATGGGGATGAGGGAAAAAAAAAGCAAGATGGGCCAATTCTTCCTTTATTTCTATCAGTGTCAGGTTTTACAGCTTCTGACCCATTAAAACTCACAGATAATTGCCACTTCAAATGCTGGAGAGTGGCTTTTAGCTGAAGCACATTTGCACCCCTGTCCTTGCCAATGGCTGGGCAGAGCTTTTCCTGCAGCACCATCTCTAGAGCTCTCTTTGTGCATGAACAAGCCATTCACCTGAGAGAGAACGAGGCAGACACATTGATTTCCACTCAGGTCTCCCGGAAGTATTACCGACAGCACCCCCATGCAATCATTAATACATCATATATTTATAAAGTGCAACTCAAGCAGAAAAAATAAAAGCTTTACAGTTGCTTACAGAGAGGAGGTTACAAGCTGGGAGCTCTTTTCCCAGAGCAGGAGGTGACAGACTCAGCTTTATGAAGGAATCGTGGCTACTTAACTCACTAATCCACTTTTAACCTCAGCCCTTGGTTACTACAGGTCACTGAGTTAATCATTTAATTCTCACACAGTGAACAAAATGCAAAGCTACAGTAAGTCCCCAGGAAAAGAAATTAAATTACGCCTTATCAGGTAAATCATTTTCTTAATACTGCACCCATTAATTATTGACTCATAGCTGCATGCAATCTATTCCCAGGCTTAAAAATACATGCTTACTACAGACTGAGCAAGTAACTCAGATAAATATATTTCAGTCCCATACTGCAAAAAGGAATTGATTTGCACAACATGAACTACTAAACAATACCTGTGTTGAACTTAAAGCAATGTGAATATTGATTTCAAATCTTAAAAGGAGAAAGAAGAAGTACCTGGGAGGTGAATTTACAGCATTACATTCCCAAGTCATTATTCATTTGGAGCAGACACCTACTTTACAGACAGAACACTAGAGCATGGCAGCTCTTCATTTACCAACACGAATCTCCATAAATGCAGTTGCTAAAGGTACTGAGTTCATTCAAACTATCTGAAAGGGTCAGGACCTGAATTTTATGTGAGATTACTATAGTTGGGGGTTTTTTGGTGATTTATTTTGAGTTTATACCACTTACACAGAAGTGACCAACTACAGATCTCAACAGTGAATAAGATGTTAAATATGAAAACTCAGCTTGTGAACACATGATGATGTGTTGAAAGATGCTCTGCAAGCATCACTGACAACTAATGCAAGAATTACACAGGATGGAGCACACTTCCAAACTGTAAATGCTACACAAATTTTGTGTGCTGCCTCTCACACACACAGAGCCTGGCAGACCCAAAAGGTGTTTTATGTGTGCAGACAGAGACACAAATCAAATCCTGAATAGAAAGAATGCAGGAAAAACAACTTCCAACACTTTCTTTTTCTGGAAGGGACTAACACTGCCCAAAATATGACTCAGTAAGAATCTGCCTGTGAACTGCTTTTAAACTGCCATGGTAAGAAACTGAACTCAGAAACCTTGAAGCCATCATTTTGAGAGTCCCTTATTTTGGTTCTTCCTCTACAACCTGCCTATCTATTTCTTTTTAACAGTTCATTGCTAAAAATTCTGTAGAGAAGGACTCCTATGCCTCCCTAAATGATGAGCTCTGCACTATGGAATAATGGTACAATTTTCTTTATATCTTTCTCTCTCCTAACAAATCACAGAAAAACAGAATGGTGAGGTTGTCAGGATCCTCTGGATGTCATCTGGTCCAGATGCCTGCTTCAGCAGGGTGACACAGATTCAGTTGCCCAGGACAATTCCCAGACAGCTGTGGAATTATCTCCAAGGATGGAGACTCCACGTGTCTCTGGACAATCTTTGCCAGTGCTCAGTTATCTGCATAGGGAAAAAGTGTTTCCTGACATTCAGAGGGAACCTCCTGTGATTTAGTGTGTGCCCACCTGGTCCTGTCACTGGGCACCACTGGAAAGAGCCTGGATCTGTCCTCTTTGTGCCTTCCCTTCATGTATTTTATCACCCCTGTATTGTTTTTTGCTTAATGGTTTAGCTTCAGCACGACCAAGCAGTAAAATCATAAACTGTCTTTTAACCCATGATTAGCATTATTTTCTAAGGACTGGAATAGTGGATTCAATTTCCCTCAGAATGAGGAAGGAATTTAACCCAGCTTTTCTTTTGGAGGTCAACTTTTAAATATTTAGGCAAATAGGGAACGGATAGTTTTAAATATTAGGCAATAGGGAACACTATCCACCAAGTATTTGCAGGAAATCTTTTAGATCTTTTTTCAGAGGTCAGTCCAATATGTGAAGCCCACAGCTTCAGTGCATAAGTAAGTCCACTTAAGAGTTACTCAGCTAAGAAAAGAACCCCAACTGCCAGGATTATCAAGCATGCAGAGACAGATATTCAGACAACTAAACAAAAAGTTAAGTGCTGTGGTTTTGACTCATTCTTTTGTCAGATTACTCTTTTTCTGATTCAGGCACACAAATTCCACCTAAAATTAAGGGTGGGGAACTAAAACCCCTTTCTGAACCTGAGCCTTACCTCTTCCTTTCTAATATGCTTAATAACCAGAGATGTGTCCATCAGCACTGAAAAATTAGACACAGCAGACTACACAAACCAGAGGAGCCCTGGCAATTCACTACTCCTATGGATCAGGAAGAAATACTCCTGAGTTTTATTACAAATTGAATGGCATAATGGGGAGCCACTGCCAGATTAACAAAATTGCTGAGAGAGAGCCCATGCCCAGCTCCTTTCTGCCCACATACCCCAAACTTGCCCTGTTCAGAGACAGAAGGCCCATGCCCTGAGGGCTCTGACAGTAGGCCCACAGCTCCCAGGGTGGAACTGACAGGACTATCCTGACCAGTGCCCTTTGGGTCATTACCTGGGGTTTTTTTGTATTTAGACCTGAGACCATCTGCCTTCCCATTAACTTCTGCTGATTTGTGGGTGTTCAAACAATGTGTTGCCTGAAATCCCTGTTCCAAATTGATTGGAAGATCAGGCTGTTATAAAATGAGTCACTTGGCAACACTCTCTGACCTTTGTCAGCAGGAGATCAGATGGTCCTGAACTCAAGGGTAGGATAGACAGTTACTAATGATTACTAAACATGCTCCTCTATCCAAAGCACCATACAACCTCTTAAAAGCTGTAAGCAAACTGCAGGTCTACATACCTTTTCACTGGAGAAGGTGCAATAATTTTGGTTGTTCCTTCATTTTCCCCATTTGTTGTAATCTGGTTCATGTTCTTAGAGTCTGAAAAAAAGAAAGCCCAACACAGGTGAGTCCTGTAGCACAAATGTTTGCTGACCTAGTCAGCAAAATCAACTACTGAACACAGGGCACCATGCGAGATAAAATGACACGCAAGATATCTGGTGTGTGCTCTACCTCTTTGCAGGTGTAGAAGGACAACACTTTTGTGTCTTATCCTTATTTCTAGCTGTACCAGAGCACAATAAAGTTTAACATGAAGCATGTTCACTACACTTCCACACAAGACAGAGAAGTCTGAAGCTGTTGTTCTCAAAGGGATACTCTGTCACTGACAACAGAAGGCAATCCCCTGCTCAGACAACAATGAGAATAAAAGTGTGAGGAGAATACAGCTTGGTTCCTGCTAGTGAGATGATTTCAGTTTCCCTGCTACGCTATTAATATTAATCTGTCCTCTTCCTTCAGTTCACACATTGTCTTTCCACCTAACTTGCAATTTCAGACACTTCTTATAAAACTGTTACCATCTATAGAAACAGATGTCAAGTAGAACAATGAAACAATATCATTATTGACATAGACCTCCTCTGGACAGGATTCTGAGCATGTTCATTGACGCTAATGAAGTGGATTGAAGATTATAATACTATGCGCTCTGGGCACAAGCAACAGCATCACAGTGTTGTTAATACAGTGGTACAAAGCCCAAGCCTTTTTGACTGGCTAAAACAAAAATGTAATGTCTTAAATTAAGCTGTGCCTTTTATAACTTTTTATAACTTTTTATAAGTTTTCTCCCCATTCTCAGACAAAGGATTTCTTCACAATCTCCCTCAATTTCCTGTACCACCCCTTTGGCATACAAACTCTCTGAACTCTCCTCTACCTCAACACAAATACTTGAGATATTCTAAGGCATTTTGTCTGCCAATCAATTGCTTCTCTTACAGGTTAGATGTGCTAGTCTTCTGCAGAAGCCAGCAAAGAAACGACATTCAAACAAAGGAATTAACCTCAGTACTTCACGTATTCCTCTGTGAGGCAGCTTTTGATTGAGCCACACAAAGTGCTTGTAACTTAATGGAGCAATAAGAAAAACAAGCAAGGGTCAAATGATATAAAAGTAGTAGACACCTCCAGAACTGACTCTTTGCTATTTGGCAATGTCCTTATCATTCTGCAGCACCCAGTCACCTCTGGTTGTCAGGCCATGGTGAGTTAATCAGGAGCTTTCTGCCCACACTTACAGAAACAGTAATGATTGTCTTTAAGTATATTCTGCCTGGTGTGTCTTTTACTGACTACAGTACTATTTTACCAGCTTATACCTCTGTATGATAGAATTACCTAATATAAAAGAATAGACTCCAGAAAAACTGTCCAAACACTAACCCCATTGCAAAAACTCGGTTATATCACTATTTCTTGCATGCTGAGGCAATAGGCCTCTCAAAAATACCTTAGGTAGCCAAAAATCTTGAACATCTAATTCGTGAAAGACTTCCCTGGTTGTTTAGCTTTGGTTGGATAAGGTACTCTCAGCATTCACTGCACCGCATCGAACTTTTCCAGTGAGGTGAATGCACACACTTAATTCCCTTTTACAGTCGTTCTGGCCCTGATTTGTGTATTCAATTCAAGCCAACTATCACATTTTTTAAAACTCAAGTGTCCAAAACCATATCAGCCCAGCAAGGTAGTTTGCCCATCATGCCTGTTTCTTATCAGGTAAAGCCACTTAACTGACGTTATCTGGAAGCAATGTTTGTATTTAAACCTTGTCATGAGAGCGGCAGCAAGTGTGATCGAATGGAAAACACGCAGTAAGAGCTCCAGCTTTGCACCCTGTGCTACTAAGAGCCTACAAAAATGAATGGACTTCCATATGTCTACACCAGCACAGCCTTCTCTGCGATAACGTTGTTTTTCATATTACTTTCCAAGCCTGCAGCCTCACAAGTTTGTTCATCTCACACCCCATGACTGAAATGCGGAAGGAGTCAACGCCCAGCCTTTTATAAAACCTGGGCTTTTAAGTAAACTTTAAAGAGTAAAGCTCAAAGTAACTAAATTAGGAAATAGATAAAATCACCCCAAGATCCATTTTCTCAAAAATCTAACTTTCAAACCCAATCTCACAATTTTCTGGGAAAAGACTTTGGGCCAGAACAGTAGTTCTATGTACCATGTCTGAGGCTGGTGAGGCAGGGCAGTGAGAGGCATCTGTGGCAAAATGTGATTGCTTAGGGATTATCACAATACAGACAGTACTGTAACTGTAATACCCACGTCCAATTCTCCACCTGGCCTCTAAATCAGAATGGCAGCATGTATTTTACACTGGTTTATACAACTGACCAGCATGAAACACAGGGTAAACCAAGTCCTCAGCTATCAAAACACAACAAACGCTCAGCACTGTGCTTGCCACCGCCACGCATGGCAACAGATCTGGTCACATCAATGCCTGTCCTGAGAGGATGTTCCCAAGGAGATTTTTGTGTCCAGTATTCAGCTAAAATAATAATGAACACTTCCACCCTATCTTGCGAAAGCTGAACTTTATAAGAATGGCCCTAAGAGGGTAAGACAGAATAGCAAGTGATCTTGTTCCACGTTTGAGTTTATTATTTGTATCCAGAGCAAGATGCAATTGTAATTCTCTCTCAGCTGAAATGGGAAGAATAAGCAAATGAAACAAGTTATGCTTATTTCACTCACAAGATTTGATAGAACAAAACAAAACAAAAACCCCTTTTCACTAAATGAGCACTGACTTGAATATCAGCCTAAACATACAGCAAAAAACCCCCATGCACTAATATATAAAGACAGCCTAAATCTAATATAAACCCATAGCCATTAAGTTTCCTGATACGATTTTAGCACCGGCCCTAGAACAAGTGAGATATGAAATGTCTCAAACAAGTGACAAAATGGAGGTCACTGCATTTTATACCACAGCAATCTGTATTCTAGGACAATAATCTGCCATGCTAAAGCCAAAAGGTCTGCACTGTGCATACTATCACGGGAAGCAATCAATGGCAATAGCTTTTATACAAGAAAAATAATTTCTCTCTGTTCACAGTATCATCCCCTTCAATCTCTCTGTTAAACCACAAATACTTTTACTGAAAACAGAAATAATATTTTCTATCATTGTCTTGGTACTTGCTTCAGCTCTTAACCCAGAGTTCACCAAGTGTCTGCAGTCCTAAGGACTTTACCATACTTTAATGGACTAATGAGACAAAGAAATATTATTGCTCAGCTCAGCTAGGGATAAATAACCTCTACCTTCAGGTGACACAAAAGAAAATATAAAAAGCATATACTACGTTTACAACACCAAAACATGTATACAAAAAAAAAGAAACATGGGAAAGGATTTTAATCAGATGTCAGAGGTTAGAGGTTTTCTCACTTCATGAACATTTATCTGATGGAGGCAATGCCAATTCTACATGCTGCAGTCATGCACTTGTTCTAACTGACCCCAAAACCACTGCTGTGGCTGGTCCCATCACTAGCACCAATAGACTAAAAAAAAAATAATAAAACAAAACCAGAATGGCTAATTGCAGTGGCTGCAGAAATGAAGCCTTTGATACATTTGACTTTGCCATCTTAAGAAAAGAAAAATAGGGAAATAAGCAGGTGAGGAAAGATGCTGAACTCAGAGAAAGTGAGAAGAAGTTATTTCATACAAGCTATTTGTGAGCTGTTGTTGGATTTTGGGAAAATAAATGGAACCCCGACTTTCACTCCAAAAAATTAAATTATAAGACATGTCCAGTTGGATATTAATTAAAGTGGCATTTGACAGAAAATACCTTAAGATACAATAATACATGCAAACTAAAACCACCCTGTTTAAAATGTTGGACAAGTCATATTTAATTTTATTACACCATACTACAAACAGAAAATGAAGAACACAGGACTAGCCATCAATGATGACCATTGCATAATGTCACAATGCAAAAGCAATATTTATTTCAAGAAGAAATGTCCTATTATTTTCACAAACATTTTAGTCAGGGAAATTTTTACGCAACTCATAAAACTTATTAGACTACCAGGTAATTTCCATGATAAAAATTAGTCTATAAAAGAAAATCCACATTGGGATAACATATTTAAGTAAGTAATACTTAAAATATGTCAAATAGTCTAGATTTATTGTGCAGAATGGACTTTGTTATATTCAAGAACAATTTAAAGTGAAAAGATGTAGATTTATTTTATACAATAGACTGTCACATGTTGTTCTCACACAGGGAGAAGAGGGAGCATTAGTCTTCATTCAGCTTCAGAAAGCCTTTTTAAATGGAGAAAGAGCATTCAATAGTTATCATTGCAAATAGCCAAAGATAAAATGAAAAAAAAAAGTAAAGAGGAGAAAATATGTTTATTCACTGAGAAAGATGGCATTTGAATGACATAGCTCTCTTCCTTTAACCCTTATTTTGTGCACAAAATGAAACAAATTAATTTAACATTAATATCATTTGAGTTAATACATTTGTCCCAGCAGAATATGACTGCACACTTGGAACACACAGGTAATCAATTGAGTTGAATTTAAAAAGAAAACAGACAGATGATAGAGATTACAAAACTTATGTAAATAAAATGGTGAGAAAGCAGCCACTTTATTTTAAAGTGACACAAAATGTTTAAAGCAACCAAAACAGCAAGTATGTGTTGCCCAGAGAATTCTGCATCACATTACATCAGCAGAAGAGGTTATGGGAAGGTTTCAGTTTCCTCACATTTCCAGCTGAAGAGACTGAAAACAGAACGAACAAGCACAACAAATGCACAGCCTTGCAGCAGCACAGGCTGACCCTCGCTGTCTGTGCTAAGGCAAACATTTATTTTCATCTGAGAGCTGAGTTTTAGCTGACAAATGGCCACACAAACAGAACCGGGGACTGATGAGGTAGGAAATGCTGTTTGGCTTGAACTACTGCCCTAAGAACAGGACAGTCCAGCTGAACAAAAAGTTTAATTCATTAGGTTCAGGGGTCAACAGCTTCTTGTCCTCTCAGACATCCCCTTAAAACTGCAGACACAACGAAAAATATCAGAATCAAGATGCAAAGCAATTCTTCTCTTTTTACACTAAATGAAATAAAATTTAAAAAAATGTTGTCGACTGCTTCTGTTTTCCAAGGCTATACATTTAATTATGCTACATTTCAAGAGCCACTGCAGCTAAAAGGCAGAACATACCAGCTTTTTTTCTGAGTCAAAAGACAAAAGTTGGCATTCAGGATAAACATTGGAGGTTTCCAGAGGTAGATGTCTATTCTCTTTTTAAAAATAGATTTTATAGTGGCATATTAAAACATGATAAAAGACAAATATTTTACATGTTAAAGCCCAGACAAGTTTTTTCACAAACAGCAAACACACACAAATACACACGTGCTTAACTCCATGCACAAGTCTGACTGAAATGCGTGTGTCTGTCTGTCATGGATGAAGTTGAGAGATACCCATGTAATCACATGCAGAAATGGAGCTTGACATTCCTATTACTAAATTTCAGGAAGCATCCATTATTCAGGGAATGATTTCTGTGATCCACGCTTAATCCTACTTCCTCTGACACCTGTAAAAACTTTCAGCTTGCTGTGACAGCTTCAGCATGCAAAATAGATTTCCAGCTCACACATCCAAAGCCTGTTAAAATTGCATGGCACTAACTTCTGTTCCACTTAATATCAAAATAAAAGGATACTGCCCCTGAACTGGGAAGAGAATGCACAAAACTGGCACCTTGGGTCAAGCAGCCCAAACAATGGGATACTAACCAAGACACACAGGTGTAAAATTCGTCTGCAAGAGACAGGATCCCTGCGAAAAAGAAACGTGCTCACTGCCTGTTGTCAACTTCCCTTTCAACCTTTACACTAAACCTACACACATGGGGTTGTATCATCTTTAATCCGCAGAAACTCTTTCAGTTTTCTCCGGAAAGCTGGAGGTTTTGTACCCTGTTAAGCTTAGATATAAATACTGACCTAAGGCAAAACACAGAACCCGTTCTGAGAGATCCTCAAGGGCACTGCAGCAGTTCTGAGACACCTCATGATGACAAAATGAACCAAAAAAGGAAGACATCCCCCCCAGGTCAGCAGAGAAGGACCTACCTGTCTGTTGTGCTCTTTTGGGGTAAGTCTTGCTGCGACTTCTTTCAATGCTCTGGTCAGGCCGGGGAAGCTGCACAGAAGGGTCTCTGGTCATTCGCAAGGATGTTTTGCCACTTCAAAACACAATAGAATCATGAGATAACACTTGGAAAAGTTATTAAAGAGGATCCTTAGACTGAAAAAGAAATGCATAGGGTTTGGTAGCATGTTTTTTAGCTATTTACCTGTCATCCCACCTCTGGTTCCCCTGTTGAGTAGCACTACCCTGAATTTTGTTTTGAATCACTCAGTGGCAAAATCATCAACAGATTGTGCCAACCTCGTCCCTATTTAGCATTTTCAAGTGGAGATAAGCCACTAAAACAAAATATGGTTTGTTAGGAATAGGTTAAGATAGCATGACTTTTTCTAACATGTTACTTTCTTCAGTATATTATTTCTTCCTGATTTTTTTTTCTGTAAGTTTTCCACCCACAAAGACTTACTTAATAGTGTTCACACATACTTAATATTGTTCACTTCCAGTCAGTCAGGAGCTACTCCTCTGCCATATGGAATGACAACCCAAAAGACTGCAAAACAAACTGTAGTAAAGGACTCTCACTAGCACAGCCCCACATGGCAAAAAATTGAGTAGAAGTCCTGATTCTCATTTACTTACTGTAAATGGCTTTTCTTCACTGCACAATTGAATAAAGTTATTAATTCTAAATAAATTCTTTTATGTTCATTTTAATGTTCTTCTCCATGTGACTAAGCGGAATATAATGTTCATAACAAATGTCTAAAACTCGTATTCCTCCCCAAAACTCCATGTTTGCTTCTGGAAACTTACTACACAAGAGAAGTAATTGTTACTATTAATTTTTGATGATTTTGAGGTAAAAGGTATTGCACTAGAAAGTATCAAGCAACTATATGGGTTTTACATATGTAAATTTTCTGAATTATGTGAATAGACTCCATTAAATACTGATAGTATTTTAACCAACAGCCCTTCACAGATAGTCAGCACTGCAGAATTCTTATCTTCTCAAAATTGTGAAAGAATTAAAGGGCAAAAAAGTCTCAAATTCCAACCTTACATCACAGTAATGCTTCTTCTTTATATATTCAGTTTAAAGCATACTCTCAAGTTAGCCAGAAAACTCTTCTGCTCAACTTTTAAATTTGGTAGCCTTGCAAATTCCAGAAACAACTTTAACACACCATCTGGGAATAGAACCCTCCATGCCCACTAAGACCTGCAAAGCAACTGATCTTAAGACACGAAAATTGCTTTCCTGAAAACCGTCTCACACATAATGAGAATCACTTAGAAGATTTTAGATTAAANGAAAAAAAAAAAAAAAAGAAAGAAAGAAAGATAGAAAACACCACCAAGCCAAATAAGAATACCATGGTCCCCACACGCACACATAAAAACAGTGGCATTATGGTTTCTGCTTCAAGCTAATGATGTGTACAGATACACAACACTGTCACTGCTATTGGTGCTACAATGGGGAACAAAGGCAAAGACGGAAGACAATCAAAGCTGTTAGCTATAAGCATCGTCCCAATGTGGCAAGCCTGGTCACAGACCACCCATGCAATTTATTAAAAAAAGGAAGATGAACTGAAATGCACCACCAAGAGCAACAGCTCAAATATAGCTGACTGCCTCATGGCATGCTGGTTTATTTGACTGGAAAGTTCTTGCCAGTACAAAACTTTCTCCTCCTCAGCACCAGTGTCCTGCTCCAATCTGCTGAAGAGCTTCAACAGAAAAAACTGACCTGCAGTACTCTGGCAAGAATCCAGTGAACTCCTATCCACTATCACAGATGCGGTAATGCAGGTCAGGATCCTCTACAAATGCAAAAGGCAGGACAATGATTCCCCTGTTATCCACAGCAAGGAGAATCTGGATCATGCCAGGGAGCATGATGACTCAAATAATCTGGATTATGATATAGGCCGAGTGACAAAGATCTGCCTAACTAATGATTACCAACCTTACTCATTATGAGCCATTTATTTCTTGTATGATATTTAAAACAGTGCTTCTTATCCACCCTTAATTTCAAGTCTACAGCATCTTTCAAGGCTTAGAGCCTTGAACATTCATCTCTTTTGTCACCTATTCAAGTCAGAAAAGAAACACGCTCATTTTGTTATTTCCCAGCTGCCAGGAAAACCCCTTTAGGACATGAACATAATTTCAGGACTTATAAGGAGATACTGATTTAAAGCATTGCCAAGGCTGTTCCCACTTTTAACACAGGCTATAGCAGGCCTCAACCAATTCTGGGGATCTGGAGAATGAGAATAAACTTACATTTGTCCCAAAACTGCCAGACTCCCAAAAAGAGTCTGTTAAAATGGCCCTGATTCATCCTTTGTCTTCAGAACTATACTGGGTTATATTCTGGGTGGGGGTTTTCTTTCCTTGGAAGGAAAGGGGAGAAAAGAAGGAATGAAGAAGGAATGAACTGAAGTTTAAACAATTTTAAAAACTCACCTGTATCGATGTTTATAACCTATGGATCCAAACTTGCTGACTTTTCTTGACAGAGAATTTGATTCATTTTCTGGCACCCTGTGTAGTTTGAAAAATGAAACAACAGAGTAAGTTGCATAATAGGTCTGAATTATAGTCCCCTTCCCACATCAAGAAAAAAGAATACAAATTTGGGCTCAAAAAAATTTCTTTTTTTCTTCTAGTTCTGCTAGAGCCTGGACAGACTCTTATGGGGTTGAGAATCTCCCAAAGCCACCTGTTTGTCCCCTCCTATTTTGACTACAAACATCTTTAATTCAGAGTCAAGTATAAACTGCTGGCACCAGCACCCTTTCACTCAATTTTGGGAGAAGGCAAAGCCACCCTGCCCCAGCAAGGAGACTGGAGAAGGGATCCTCAGCTCACTCGTTTACAGCACTGCTAAAGGCAGCCCCAAGAATTCCATCCACCAGTTCCCAGCTAGACAAGCTAGCACATTTCTCTTGGTGCTTTTTTGTAACAGTAAAATCAAGTGCTTTAAGATGTACAATACTGGGAAGATTTTATACACTTCTGTATGCAAAACATTATGAAAATCCTGTGAGCTTTTATTTAAAAAAAAAAAAAATCTGTGCACTGTATAAACTAGTAGTGTCTGAATTCCAAAGGTCTTACTCAAGCCAGTGCTGCTACAGAAAATTTGATGGTTAAATACATCAAAATCTATATATGGCAACTTAAATTCTGCCATACACATTTGTGAATATTTCTGTTACAGCCTACTATATGCAGCCTGAAGTACTGTTTAGGAAAGAATGATAAGACAAAAGAAACCACCAAACTACCCAACTTAAAAACTCTGTTTCACATCACTGTAAGAAGAGGGAAAGTGTTGGCTTTTAAAAGCATTCTATAACCAAGAGCAAAAACGTGTTTCCAGGCAGCAAGCCCTTGCTACACCTCTCTGCAGGTATAATAAGGCTCCTACTCAGTGTAGTGGACCCGTAGAAAACACAACTTCTGCATCGCTCACCTGAAAAATGTGTGATGTTCTACACAGCATTTCCAGAGATGTTTGCATGTGACCTTGTTACGTGCTTCGAAAAAGAAGGAAGTTTCGTTGCACTGAAGATAAAACAAAACAAATTAATATTCTTATGAGGAATCCTGCCATTGAAGTGAATCTCATTTGCTGAACACAAGAACCAACAATCCCATATCAGTCCATGCAGGAAAAAAATCAGTATGAAGAAAAGCAGGTTCTAAAATTCTGTAGAATTCTTCACTTAAAAGTGGTCTTTTTCAAAAACAGAGAAAGAAGATTGTTGAAACACTTCTGTTCCTTCATTCTTACTCATAAACATCAGGGGTTTTCCTAATTAAAACAGTGAAGTTTTTTTTTCAAAAATTATGTTTCTGATGTTTTCTGAAACTGCAGCTCAGATGTTGATCAAAAATATTGTGGCTAAGGGAGAGAGAGAGAGAGAGAGAGAGAAAGAGAGAGAGAAAAAGAGAGAGAGAGAGATAAAGGAAGGCGAGGAAGGCAGGAAGGCAGGCAGGCAGGCAGGCAGGCAGGAAGGCAGGAAGGCAGGAAGGCAGGAAGGCAGGAAGGCAGGAAGGAAGGCAGGAAGGAAGGCAGGAAGGAAGG